>PVJH01023197.1:0-35257 GCA_004026705.1 Nesogale talazaci | reverse complement strand
CCTTTTCCATATATATACATATATATATTCATTTTTATGCATTTGCTTTTCTAGTCTGCCTGGGTTAACATAAATTGATATGGTAACATGATGAATGGAGCAAAAAGAATCTGAGAGTGGAAGCTTAAGGATCATCATTTTCTGATGATGCACAACTCAAAATGAAAAGAAACATCTATTAATAATCAGAACTTTAAACGTAGAAACTAAGAAACTAAGAAAATTGAAAGTCATAAAAAAATAAAACGCAATGCATAAAGATCAATATCTTAGACATTAGTGAGCTGCAGTGGACTGTTCATGGCCAGTTTGAATTAGAAATTATTAAAATTTACTATGCCAAGAATGGCACAATCAAGAAGAATGGCATTGCCTTTATTGTCAAAAAGGATATTTCAAAATTTGTCTTGAAGTACAGTGCTGTCTATGATAAGATTCTATTTATCTTCCTTCAAGGAAATCGAATCAATACAAATATTATTCAAATGTATGTAGTACTCACAAAAACCAGTGTTTGATAAAAAATGTTGAAGAAGTTTACCAAGGTCTTCAGCTAGAAATTGATCAAACATATAATCAAGATGCAATGATAATTATTGGCATTTGGAACACAAAAGACAGAAACAAAGAAGGGACAGTAGTTGGAAAACATGGTCTTGGTGATAGAAATAAAACTAGAGATAGAATTTTTCAAACCTAATGACTTATTCATAAGAAATACCCTTTATTTCAGCAACACACATGGTGACTGTGCACACAGACTTCTCTCATTGAAAGGTACAGAAATCGAATCGACAACCTGCAGCATGTAGATGACACAGTGTCACTTGCTGAAAGTGAGGCGCATTTGAGACACTTGTTGATAGAGGTCAAGGATTGCAGACTTCATTAAGAATTACAGCTCAGTGTAAAGAAGGCCCAAATTTTCACAACTAGACCAATAAGTATCATTGTGCTAAATGGAAGAAAAACTTTACATGAAATATATCATCTTGTTTGGATCTACAATGAATGCCTATGGAAGCAGTAATGAAGAGATCAAAGGACACATTGCATTAGGTACTCTGGTACCTAAGACCTTCTTCAAATGTTGAAGAACAAAGATGTTACCTTGAGGACTAAGGTGTGTCTGACCTACACGATGATATTTCCAATTGCTTCATGTGCATATGAAAGTTAGACATTGACTAAAGAAGATCAAAGAAAAATCTTAGTATTCGAATTGTGGCATTGGCGAAGCATATTGAAGGTAACATGGACTGTCAGAAGCACTAACAGACCTGTCTTAGGACAGTACACTCAGAATACTCATTGGAAAAGATGATGAGATGTGATTTCATGTACTTTGAATGGGTTTTCAGGAGATACCAGTCCCTGAAGAAGAATATCATGCTTGGTAAAGTCAGAGGTCCGTGAAAAAGCAGAAGACCTTGACAAGATAGACTGACACAGTGGCTGCACGGATGTGCTCAAGGAACAGAATCAGCCAGTGTTTTGTTCTGTTGTATATAGGGTATCTCTGAGTCAAAACTGACTCAAGGACATTTAACAACAACAACAACAACGACTATTTTGGTGATTGCCTATTTAAAAACATACAATTTTACTGAGATATAACATATGTACTATGAAATTCACTCATTTCAAGGGTATAATTCAGTGTTCCTTAGTGATATAAAGATAGGCAACATATATCATCACAATCCATTTTAGAAGATGTCCACCACTTCAAAGCAGAACCCTATACCCTAATCTCTTTGGACTCTAGGCTGCTGGAACATAAGAGTTATAATTTTTTGTTTGTCACCTTCTCAAAAGACTGTAACTCTTAGTCATGGAACACCTTGTTGATAACTTACCTGTACTACCCAATATGTCTTCAATGAATACCTGAGGTCGAGAGTCAAAGTGATGTTTGAGGAGACATAATATCATGCTATAGATACAAGAGGGTGCAGAGAACCAAATATCCAGAGTGTAAGAGACTTAGACTATGTTTCCATAGATAACTAAAGGAATAATAAACAAGCAAACATGTCTTTCTATTCATTTAAATAATATGTGCACCAGATTTCTGCAATGCTATTTTCAAGGCCCCCCACCTACCTGTATGTCAGTGTGCCATACGATGCTGGTCAGCGTGTTGTTATGCTGATGGAGCCTACACCACTAGAATTTAAAACACAGCTGCTCACATTTAGCTGAGCTTCCAGATTGCAACTTTGAGGAAGCATTTGGCAATCTACTTTAGAAAATCAATTTAGACAGAGAGTACTCATAATGAATATAGTCACAATAGTACTAGGAGGCAATTTCATAGGATGTAAGGCACTCAAAATACGCAGTGATCTAATAATGAATTGGAGTACATCAATACACAGGTAGATGGTACAATACTAGGTGACATTTCAGCGGTTTAAGCATGGGCTTACCATGTGTGGGGTGGATTTAATGCAACAACACCATTGATAGGGTATTAGGGTGCCTGGCAGCATCGTGGTTATGCATTGGGCTGCTAACTGTAAGGTCAGCAGTAGCAGTTTGAAACCACCAGCTTCTCCTTGGGAAGAAGTTGGAACTTTCTGCTCCTATAAAGATTTACGGTCTTGGAAATTCACAGGGGAGGTGAATTTGAATTCACTATGAATAGGCATCAGTTTGATGACAGTGAATTTGTTTTCTTTGAAGGGTTGCTCAAGAAGGGGAGAGGGACTTAGCTTGTAACAGCCAAAACTTTGTTGCTAGGAATGCAACTCTCTTTGGAATCTGCCATTGTCTCTCGACATAATTCCCTGGAAGCTTATCCAAATGAGTGTGAGTGTCCAGATGGTTCTTTAGAATGGATACACCACAGTCAGTTTAACCATTGTCCCCAACAGCAGACATCTAGGTTATTGCTAGTGTTTGGCTATTAATATAAAGGAAATGACTATGGACATATACCTTCACTTCTTTATGACAAATGCTTAGGTCTATAACTGGCCACTTCATATTTAACTGTTTTGTTTTTCAAGGAAAGACCACCTGATTTTCAAAGCAACAGAACTATTTTATATTGCTACCATTCATGCATGAGTGAGACAATTTTTCTGCATTCTTATCAGAATTTAATTGTATCACTATTTTATTTTTTAACCAAGAATGGCAAGAAGTCAGGACTTGATTCGCAAGAATTTAGGACTTGATTCCAGTAAATAAGAAGCATTTTTAAAATTAAGAGTCACTTAGAAGGCTGTTCTTTTAAAAATGGATAGTTGTATTGATGTTCCACATGGCTTGTCACAAAGATGTCAATCACTGCCAAGTCCAGGGGGGTCAGGATGTACTACATATCTCGCAAGTTTTTTTTTTTATTGTGGTAAATATATATGTAACAAAGCACGTGCCTTTTCAAAATTCTTCACATGTACAAGGCAGAGACATTTATCATTTAGTCACTACTCACATGATCTATTTTCAAAGCTTTTCATCTCTCTTAGCAAAGATCCGTGTTCACTAAAGAGTGACCTCCATGCCCTTCCACCCTCAACAGTAACTCGGCAGTAACTGCCATGCATGGACCAGTCTTGAAGTTCCTATCCATTGAATATCATTAATCTTTGCAGATAGATTAAATAAAAATGAAAAATTTTATTAAAGAGTTATTGAATACTGGAAAGGTTACCAAAAGAGATGCCATAACTCAAATGAAAGAAAGGGCAAATGAGCAAGACTATTGCTGCTCTGTGACAGAGTCAATTTCAATCAGGTCAACCTCATGTGGTACAGAGAACCACTGAGCTCCATACAGCTTTCTAGGCTGAAATCTTTATAGGAGCAGATAGACAGGGCACCTCTTCCATTGTAGCCATATGTGAATTTCAACAGATAACCTCTTGGTTAATAGTATAATACAGATACATTAATAATATAACAATTCCTTTGTGCCACTCATAAGTCTAAATAAATTAATAACTAGTCTTAATGCTACAGATTATTTTATAGATTGGTGACCAACAAAAGTATCTTAGAATTCTCTCCTTGAAGAACACCTGCAGGAATATGGTAGTTACATGATCTTGTGTCAACTTGATACTATTAAGAGTGAAGGGGTGTAGTTTAGCCTGTCACAGCTTGACAGATCACAGCTTGATGACCACATTTGGAGGTGCTATGGAGATAAATAACTCACTGGAGGTCAGACCCAAACACAAACTCTCTCTCTGTCTTTGATGGGCTCCCTGGGACCCATACCTGTTGACAAGCCACATGAAACTACACTGATGGAGAAAGAGCCCTGGAACTGGAGAAGCCACGTGGAGACCTACACCAGTGCTGAGATGCTTCCATCACTACTGGATCCACATGATGTTCCACCCACTGGCCTGTAATCTTCCTGCATGCTTAGTCATGGCATGTGATGCATGAGTCTAAAAAGGGATTTATGGACTTGTATCAACATATGGGATAATATCGGACTTATGGACTTGATCTGGACTGGGCTGGGATGTTTTCTCACTATACAATTGCTCTTTTATATAAAGCTCTTTCTTATACACATATGAGTGTCTATGAATTTCTTTCTCTAATCCATTTGTGCTAACTTACATGGTCAGAGTGCTAATGAGCCTGCTATGTTGAAGTTCTGTGGACTGGGATCAGTGCTGCCAGTTCAACTGGCTAGGGTGAGTTTTCAGTAATTTGCAAAATAAATAAATAGCATGCCATTTCCGAGCACTCACTCAATTCTGTGCTGACAAATATACAAATGTGGAGAGCATTAGAGAGGCAGCCAGCATTTTCAATAATGCATGCTCCCCATCACTTAATTACTTTGAAGACATCTGTTGAAGACAAAGATGCTTCAGAGGAGAATTAGGAAGTCAAATAGATCGTCAGCTATGTTAGCCACATTTCCCTCTTGAAAGAGGAGCTAGAAACCACAAGGGGCACGGTACCAAGGGAATTCAGGAGGCGAGAGATAGGAGCGTCTGTCAGCTGCACTCTGAGATGGAGTGGGCTCTGGTGTTGACTACCATGTGTCAGATCAAAGGGCATTCATTAGAGAGGCTACAAAGAGGAGCACTGAAAGATATCAGCATGTACAGATAATGGGTATGTTTACCCATGGCTAGCTTTGTTTGGGATTTGTGTTTTTGAACAACAGGAATTTCAGGTAGATGGGTCAGAGGCAAGCACAGTGTTATTACTCAGAGTGTGTGCATATGGGTGGCAGGTACAAGAAACTTTGAGGTGCAAAAAGGGGATGATATGCTCTCCAACAATTATGCAGACCTGTTGCCATGCTATGCTGAGCAGATATCATTCAGGAGCAACAGCTGAGCATGAAAAAAAAACAAGGAAATTGAGCTAAACCGCTCCTCTGAAAAATCAAGACCCATGTGAACTATACTATGAAGACAAAAGTTAGTGTCTTGTTTTTAATGAGGACAATGAGATCACACAAAAAGGATGATTGGGCATCTCGTTAAACATAAAGACTAGAATATTGAAAGTAACATGGACTACCAGAAGAATAGACAAATTGGTGTTGGACAAAATACAGCCAGAATGATCCTTAGACTGTGGATAGAGTGGCTTTGCTTCACATACTTTGAGCATGATATCAGGAGAGACCAGTCCCTGGAGAAGTAAACATCTTTCTGGCATTCTCTGCCTTTATCTGAGATCTATTTGACATCAGCAGTGATATCCCTTATTTCCTCTCCTCTTTTGAATCTGGCCTTCTCTCTATATGTTCTACTGCAACCTTTGTTGCACATGAGCAAAATTTTAATTGCATGTTATATCGATTTTGTTTTATAATTTGCACATTTTGTTGAGTCACATTTTTTTTGGAATGGATCCAACTATGGAGCTCTCTTGCAGTTAGTTGGCCAAGAAGTTCTTACCCAAATTTACTGACATAGACAAGTGCGTGCTTCCAGTGCCTCATCAGGGGCTCAAAACATTTCTATTGGAATTTCATTCATTCCTGGGCCAAAGCCTGACATTTTTCTTTAGTTCTTTTAGTTTCAGATTTACTTAGTGTTTTCTTCTTTCTTGCTTTTCTAACTCTATAATGCTTGGAGACTAAAGTAAACCTGGCCTGAGCCGCGGTATTCTACATTGCATTATATGCATTATATGCATGCGAAAGTTAGACTTTGAATAAGGAAGACTGAGAAAGAATAGCTGCAGTTCAATTGTGGTGCTGGAGAAGAACAGTGAAAGTACCATACAATACTATAGGGACAAACCGGTCTGTATAGGAAGGAGTAAAGTCAGAATGTTCCTTAGAGGCAAGAATGTCAAGATTTCATCTTACATATTTTGGACATAGTGTCTGGAGAGATCTGTCCCTGGAGAAAGACGTCATGTTTGATAAAGTTGAGGCACGGTGCAAAATACAAAGACCCTCTAGATACAGTGGCTACATCAATGGGTTCGGGCACAGGAACAGCTGTGAGACTGGTGCAGGACCTCCTTCTGTGGTGCACAGGGCTGCTATGAGTCAACACCAACTTCATGGCGCCTAATAGCAACAAATCAACAACTCTTAGTCGACACAAAGGCCTAGCGGTAAAGCAATAAAGTGGGAGAAACCATTCAGCATATCTGAAATCGAAAGAACTAAAGAAAAAAATTCAGCAATGAGGAAAAAAAAGCCCTCAAAGAAACCTTTATTTATCTGGAGCACGGTGGACATTATTGTAGCAGAGGAGAACTTCCTGCAAGTCGTTCTTGTGTACAAGGAGAGAATGGAGCCCCGTCCACTCTGTCCCCACGCATCTCCTCTCTATAGTCTCACACACGCATGCTCTCCCATGCTCGTTGACTGTTCTGTCCCAATCACTGACTGCTTGGCATTCATTTCAGATGGGCCATTTCACCACAACCTTTCAGGAGTTGGAATCAAATGAATAATAAATAAACAATCCAGTGTAAGAGAGAAAGTGAAGTATGTATGCCATGGAAGTGGATGAGCAAATCAAAGCCTGCAGGGGGAACCTGAGAGAGCCATACATCATTAGGTACTGCTCATTTTGTGGAAATACTTTCATAATTGAATTTTATTTATACCTTGCACAACTTCTGGTTTTCTCACGTTCTCCTGTAACCATTTTTTCAGGAAGTTCATTGTGTGTCTTTCAAAATAATCTAAAAGATAATTCCTTTGGTCCACCCCCTCACCCCCCAAAGACTCCCTGTATCCTTGAGAGCAGACTTCTGGTTTGAACTGTACTCTCCCAGAAGATCATCCCAGAAACCCCTGTTTGGACTGGACCTTTTATTAAAAGTGTACTATAGAGACTGAAACATGTGTACTAGTACAGTATTGTGAAAACATTACATATGTATATATATATATACACTCATACTTATTTAAAAATAAATAATACATTTGTATCTACATTATAAATTTTACTGTATAAGTGTATACATGTGCTGACATTCATAATTTCATTCTATAACTCATCTGTTATCTATAAATGTTAAGTTATAGTTTGAGTTATTTCATTTAATCCTAAATCTATAAATATGTTTTACAAGCTAATTGCTTTAATCTACTATCATCATATCTCTAATGTTCTCTGTCTCATAATCAGGTTATTCCTATGCTTCCTTTATGGTTAGAGAGAAATCACCAGAGGCTTATTCACTATGTAGATCCTGCAAATATATTTTGGGCTGTCACCATCATCCATAACCTACACACAAAAATCTCAAAATTTGAGCTCTGAGTCTGTTCCCTACTTCAGATTTGGATTTTATAATTTACCATACTTAGATCAGAGATCGAAGAGTACCTCTTGGGTGCAGAATACCTCTTAAAGTTCTTTCATTTGACTTCATAAATAGATTTCTCCCTACATTTATTTTTTCCCTCCAAAAGATGTGTACCATCAAACAGTAATGCACACTATACCATTTTTCAATCTTACCACAGATATAGTTCTTTAAAGCAATGCTCTCATTTGAAATGAAATTTTAGCCACTAATGAATAATGTGAAAAGAAAATCCCCATTATTCAAAAAGGACACATTAACGTTTTATTGCATGTGTTTCTTTGCACACCATAAGCCTATGTGATATGGTATCACAAGTGATTATTGTAAAACTTATATTTCAGAAGTTGCATCATAGTTCACCTTGGGTTATGATCCATAATATCATTATCTCAGAACCATCAGAGCTTCTCAGGATAGAGTTCGGGCTTCCCATTCCTATACAGACTTACAGTCTGAGAAACTCACAGGGACTGTTGCAGCCTGTCCTACAGGATCATTTTGAGTTGGCATTCACTCCACCCAGTGAGTTTGGGATCATTTGTTTAATAGTTTTAATCACATATAATGCATGCACCATACAATTCAATAATTTGAATATAATGAAAAGTTGTGAAATAATCACCACAATCAATTGTAGAACTCATTGCTATTAGCTCCCCAGATTCCCCCAATCTCCCCTACCATAATGTTAAGAAACTATTAATCTAGTTACTAATTCTATAGATTCACTTACCCAAGAATCATAGAAACAAATCATACAACACTCTGCCAAACAAAAATAACAAAATAAAACACATACAAACTTCAATTAAAAAATTTGCTGCCACTGATTCCAGCCCATAGGTACCCTCTGCACAACAGGATTCAACATTGCCTGGCCCAGCATCATCCTGATAATTGTTATGTTGACACCCACACTTGGAACCACAATGTCAAACCATCTTCTTCAAGGTCATCCTCTTTATCAATGAATTTCTATCTCATACAGCATGATATTCTGGTCTAAATACTGGTCTTTCCTGATAACAAGTCCAAAGCATGTGAGATAACATGTCTACGCTAGACTCTAAAACATTCTGGCATCAATTTGGTTGGGATCGTACTCATTGTCCAACTTTCACATGCATGAGATGATTGAAAATACCACGACAGGGGTCAGGCACACCTCAGTCCTCAAAATGACACTCTTGTTCTTCAACACTTGGAAGAATCTTGTACAACAGAGTTGCACAATGTAATACAACATTTGATTTTTTTTTTACTGCTGCTTCCAAGCATTGATTGTGGATCCAAGCAAGTTGAAATCCTTGACAGCTTCAATTTTTCTCCATTTATCATGATGCGTATATAGGCACAGTTTTGATGATTTGTGTTTTCTTGAAACTGAGTTACAACTTATACTTAACACTGCAGCCCTTGATCTTTATCAGCAAGCATTTGAAGTTGTCCTGCTTTATATCAAGCAAAGTTGTGTCATTCATATATATCATATTGTTCATTAGATTTCCTCTAGACCTCAGGCAGGGTTATTCTTCAAATAGTTTAGTGTTTCAGATCACTAACTCAACTTATAGATGGAATACAATGGTGAAAAGATACAATCCTAACACAGTCTTCCTGATTTCACTCACTTTCTTCCCCTTTCCAATGTCTACATCCTCAAAAGTAGGTAGCAAATTCCTTCTTGTCTGTTCTTTATCTGGAAGCTCTCCTGAAACATGTTATATGGGTGACCACGGTGTCATTTAAATGCCGGGGGCATAGCTTCCAGCATCAACGTGACACACAAGTCACCACACTGCAACAAACTGTCAGACAAGTGGTGGACAACTAGACAATAATATTGAAAGAACCATGGATTGATAAAAGGTCAAACCAATCTATCCTGGAAGAAATACAGATAGAGTGCTCCTTAAAGGCAAGGATGATGAGACTTCATTTTATTCAGCATATTGTCAAGAGAGACCAATCTCTGGAGAAGGACATCATTCTTGGTACAGTAGAGGGGCAGTGAAAAGTAAGAAGACACTTCAGGAGATGGATTGACCCCATTGCTGAAAAATGGGCTCAGGCACAAGAGTCGTTGTGAGGAGGATGACGTAAACCATACAGTGCTTTGTTCTGTTGTGCATAGTGTTGCTATGGGTCAGAACCAACTCAATGGCACCTAACAATAACTCT
Organism: Nesogale talazaci; assembly: GCA_004026705.1. NCBI lineage: Eukaryota > Metazoa > Chordata > Mammalia > Afrosoricida > Tenrecidae > Nesogale > Nesogale talazaci. The sequence continues at coordinate 25,303 of PVJH01023197.1, read as the reverse complement.
GTCCCTTGTTCTGTTCTGTGGGGTTGGAGTAGAGGTGAAATGAGAAAGGTGTTCTTGCTTATTTTGTCCTTTTTGTTTTATCTGATATTTAAAACAGAATGACTATTTTGATCTCATTTTCCACCAAGCTGGGGGAGCATCTAGTATGTGGGTACTGATCATCCCAGTTTCCTTCTTCAAACCACATAACCAGAGTAGCAACTATAGGCTCATAACCCTGGAATTTTCTTCATAAATGAATGGCCTTAAAAGCTACTGTGATGAGTTGATGACTAAAATGTTCAATCTCTATGAACAGGAGATGTGCACATCTTTATCCAATGTTGCCACAGGTGCTTTGTCACTTACCATAACAGAAGGTTTTAGATGATAGATAGATAGAGCTTATATATAAATTCCAAGAGAAGAGAAATAAAACCCATGATGGAGATTGAGATATTCAGATTAGAGGAAACTGCAGTGATTTCAAGAACACAATGGGCAATACTAAAGCTACAAATATCCTCTCAGTCTCCATTGTACAACTAGTCTGCCAAACTGACCAATGCTCCTGAACCTCTCTGTGAGGTACCCAAGACTAACTGTGAAACAAGAAGAGCCACACCCTTAAAATCATACCACAGCCTCCACTATGAATTTCTTCTTCCACTGGCTGTCTTGCATGTCTACCTAAAGTTATTGTTCATAACTAAGCCTGTCATCACAATCATCTAATATCTATTCAATATTTAGTGAAAAAAAGCTTGGGTATAATGCAAAGAGATTTATTTCTATGAAACTAAGTACATTGTTCTGAAAATAGTACACACAGGTAAAATGCTTTTAAATGTTCTTACTCCACGCTAAAGGAAACCCAGTGGGAGATTGTTAGTGGAGATTGGGTTAGGTAGACAAGGAACCTCACTGAGGAGCTTCCACAGACAACTGTTGAAACAGAAAACCCACGTGGGAGTATGGTTGGTGAAAATGTGGGGTGTGGATGTAAATAAATACATGAGTGCTAGAATTGTGTAAATTTTCTCTGATTGATTTAAGAGGGAAGCAGTTAAATCAATTGGTCCTCTATCTCTCTAATCCTTTGAGTAAACAATCATTTTCACAAAAATTCTTCTCCAAAAAGAAACTAGTAACTTAATCATGGGGAAAAAAAGGAAGACTCTCTTTCATGGTGTGTTAAATACTTTTATTAGGTACTAAATCTAATAATAATAATAATTATATATATATATATATATATATATATTATAGCTAAATCCTCCTGGACTACAAGAGGGGGTATCCCCCATCCACAAAGTGGAATTTTTTCAAATCTATGCCTTTTTTTAAACAAAAGAACCTTAACATCTTCAAAATAATTTCCATTACTTAATACATTTGTCAAATCTTCAGTTCCATTCTTGGAAACATTTTTCAAACTCATCTGTTTGGATGGCTAACAGCACCTTCCTCATTTTTTAATTCACCATTGTTAAATCTCTGTCCTTTCATGTCCCTCTGCACTTGCAGAAACAAAAAAGAAGTCACATGGAGTGAAGTCAGGTGAGTAAGATGTGTGGGGCAAGAGAAACATGCTATTTTTTGCCCAAAACTGGTGCACTAAAAGGGTTCCATGAGCAGACGCATTGTCATGGTGGCAAAATCTGCCCTCATCAGGCCTTTTTTGTTGCACACTGTTATCCAAATTTTCATTCTCTAAATAGAAAGCTTGATTAACAGTCTGACCTGGTGGAACGAACACTAAATGCACTATCCCCCTCACATCAAAAAAACAAGTGAGCATCTGTTCTTTTGGATCTCCTCTTGAATGTGTTTTATATGTTTCCAAACATAGTGCATGTGAAAGAATAAGATTCCAGGATCTTTAGATGGTGACTTCTAGGTTGTGAATATAAATAGATTGTTCACCAAATATCAAAACTTGTAAATGATAATCTAAATTTAATACATGTACTCTAAATAATATCCGAAGTGGTTAAAGCATGATGGAAAATTTTATCTACAATCATCATTATTTGTTTTATTTCTCCAGAAAAACATGCAGAGACTCTTCCTTAGAGAAGGCATATAAGTACATCACAGCAAATGAAGAAAGGTATTTGATGAAGGATCTAGATAGAATAACAAAGGTACTACTTTAAGTGTATTTTGAATTTTCTACCCAACATTATGCCCCAACAGTCAAAATCTTTAGATGCTTCAGCCCGGTATCTTTCTAAACACCAAGACAGCCACATGGAACTTGAAATTTCCAACTCCTTCTTTATGACTTAGAATACTGCTGACCAAACGCATCCTGAGTATATTACTAGACACTTAAGAGAGGACCATCAATAACAGAGGCAAAGCTTCCTCTAGAATTTTCCAGAGAAAAATCTAGAGAAATTTCCAGTTTCTTCCCACTTCCTATTTCAGCATTTGGATGTTCCAGGCTGTTTGAACTCCTGGATGATTTCTCTAAACTTCCTATTTCACTATACTCCCCTTCTGTACCTCCAAGGCCTCCCCTTCCCCAGATTCTCTCTGATCAAATTACTTTTACTCCTTCCCCATGAGTATGATGGTTTTGATTTAATCAGCAAACCTTGACTACAAAGCAGCCTCCCTCTTCACCAGGATTTAGGTCACTTGAGTAAAATCAAGACTTGTCTCAAGTCCTGGGGTCCTTTTCTGATGCATTTAGTTTGCAGAGCATGAATAGCCCCCAGGGTTCTGCAGCCATATATTTATAACCCAGGAGCTTCTACTGGTGATTCAGGTTTGTCTTGAGGGTCTTCTTGATGTCAAAATCTTTTTGCATATCACCCCATTCCCTCTGTGCTTTTATATCTCCAGCAGAGGTGAATCTCTTGGACGGATTCTTCTCAACAAGGTGATTCTTCAGGACTTCAGAGCCTTGCGGTCTGGCCCAATGGCAGTTCTATACACTAACTCCCAAAACTTAGACAACAAGACTTAGAAAGATGAGTGCATGTGTGCCTAGTCATGTGGATGCACATTTAGAACAGCAGGTGGAAAACTTTTTCTGTAAAGAGGCAGTTTTTTATGGGCCATGTGGTCTCTATTGTAACTCTTGAACTATGTCATTTTCTTGCTAAAGTACCATGTAAAAAGAGCTATGGCTATGTGCCAAAAAAAACTTTTATAGACCAAAGGAGGGAGCCGGCTCCTACGCTGCATTATGCTGGCCCCTGATTTCAAAGAAGGGGAGCAAGAGTGGGCTAGCAGTACCAAAGATCTAGATTATCAAAAACCCAATGGGTGTTAACAGTCGTGTTAACATCTTGGGTCTTAGCACCACATTTTGGTTTTTAACATTTGAAGCCAAATTTCTATTCTGGAGAAAATATTTTCACTACTTAATAAAGAAGAAGTACATCCTTTAAGAACTATTTGTATCTAGGATGCCAACAAAGAATTTCATCTTTATGTTCTTATATTGCAATATCTCCCAGCCTGAGCAATTACTCTAACCACAAGGGGAAGCAACTGCTCTCTTTGCCAGTCCTGTGTCCTTCAATTTGGAGTGACGTGTCAGAGGATTTGTGGAAGGGTCAGTGGTTAGTGACTCTACTTTAAAAGCACATGATGGTAAGGTAAAGCACATCAACGCTTTGATGGGAAACATCTGACCTTCAGTGACCCACTCTGATATGTTTCCAGAATTTTGAATGAACCAACAAAGCATCACTCAGAAAGATATGGGTCAGCATAAGAAACATCTCTTCAATAGCAGATGTGGACCAACATATTACACACCTACACACACACACACACACACACACACTTGGGATAAGGTGGCTGTTCACAAGGAGATGAATGGTGGGGACTTTATGCATATGTAGGTGTGTCTATGCATATGTGCTATGAGAAGACACAGAAAAAGAATAATCAAGAAGGATTTACATATAACCTTCCCTCTGGGGGACAGACAGTGGAGAAGTAGGTGGAGGAAGATGTTGGATGGAATAAAATATGACAAAATATCAATAACTTATAAATTATCAAGGGTTCATAGGGGAGGGAGAAGCAGGGAGGGAGGGAAAAAGGAGGACTTGATACCAGGGGCTCAAGTAGAAAGCAAGTGTTTGAGAATGATGAGGGAAACAAATGTACAAATGTGTTTGAAATAATGGATGGATGTATGGATTGGGATAAGAGTTATATGAGTCCCCGATAAAATGATTTTAAAAATACTTTTAAAGAACAATCATATGATAGCAAGCACTATTGAACTATGAGGTACCTGTCTATGCGTGTATGTGTGTTTACATAGGATGTGCTATGAGAAAATACAACACAAAATTAAGCAAATAATGAACACTGCTGCAGTAGACCGGGGTATGCTACGTTCTGTTTTCCTGAAGAGGATGCTGATGTTGATTTCCCAGAGATATCTTTGGGGAAGATTCAAGACATTTTAGGAACCTGGTGGCATGGTGGACTACACAGTGGGTTACTAACCACAAGGGCATCAGTTTTAACTCACCAGCTGTTCTGTGGGACAAAGATGAGACTTTCTACTCCTGTAAAGATTTACAGTCTCTGAGACCCATGGAGGCAGTCCTTCCTTTTTCCATATGGTCCTGGGAGTCAACATTGACTCAAAGGTGCTGAGTAAGAGATCTGATGACATCCAGATGATTTGGGGGCATCCAGGGCTATGAGGTACATGAATGCCCAGGGAGGAGGTCTATCCCTTTGGTCTAAATACAGATAAACAAGACATCATCTCACATGCTTCTTAAGGATTATTTATTGGGATGAGTCTCACAGTGGCTACCCCATACTTCTCTGCCTCAGACCCTTTCCAGAAGAGGACACCAGTCATTTGAAATAGGTTAGATCAGGGACTCCTTGGGACGCACGTTAGACGTCAAGTCCTACAGTTTACATCCAGATCTCTCTGGTTCTTGGACAATGGCTAGCTCTTCTCTTCTGGATTCTTGGAATGTTTAGAACAGGTCTGGGGCCCAGCTGGAGCCACCTTAGAAGGCAGAAACTATGCAAACCCAAAGAAAACATTTTCAGGTCCTGGGCCATCCTCACAATCCTTGTTTTGTTCATTGCGAGGCCCTGTATGCATCTTCCTTGATGAAGGTGTCCTTCTGTTTTACCAAGCATGATATCCTATTCCACAGACTAGTCTCTCCTGATAACATGTCCAAAATACAAGCAATAAAGTCTCACCATCCTTGCCTATGAAGACCATCCTGACAGGAGCTACAAGGCAGATTTGTTTGATCTCTTGATAGTCAGTAGTGAATTGAATATTACTTGTGAGCACCACAATTCAATTCTTCCTCTGTCTTCCTTATTCTGTATTGCCTCAAATGTCCATATTGGAAGATTCTATGATTAAATATTGAGTGATGCAGAGGCATCAAAAAGAAAATGGAAACAATACACAGAGTCACTATCCCCAAAAGAACTAGTTAACATTGAATAAGAAGCAGCATATGAGCAAGATCAAGTGGTATTGAAGGAAGAAGTCCAAGCTATACCAAGAGCATAAGCCAAAATTAAGACTCTTGTAATTGATGAAATACCAATAGAAATGTTTCATCCACCCAATTCAGCAAAGGAAGACCTTTCTCATCTATGCCATTTGGAAGACATCCACTTGGCCAACTGATTGGAAGAGACACATATTTTTACTCACTCACCATCACCCCAAATATGTAACACAACAGAATGCTCAGATTGTGTAAAAGTATCACATGAACATACATTTTTGCTGAAGATAATCCAACAATGGGTAAGGCAATACATTGAGAGAAAAGATAGATCAAGATAGGAAGAAGATTTATAAATAAGCTGTGGCATGCAGATGACAACGTTGCTTGCTGAGAGTGAGAGGACTGGAAGAATTTGTTGATGGAGATCAGAACTGTAATCATTACTATGGATTACCACTTAAGGCCAATAAAATAAAAATTCTCAGCACTGGACCAATAGGCAAAACCATGTTAAGTGGAGAAAAGATTGAAGTTGTCAAAAATTGTGTCTTGCTTGGATCCACAATCAATGCTTATGGAAACAGCAGTTGAGAAATCAAAGGACACCTTGTGTCATGGGTAGGTTTGTTATGCCAACATGGCCACACAAGTTTGGTGGGTCTGTTGTGACGGCACGGCCAATGAACACACAGGATGAATTGTAGGGCAGAGATAGGAAGGGCTTAGCAAATCCCATCTTGCTTTCGGATCTTCGGACCAGAGAGCTGCCTTGTTCATCCTGTGCCTCAACCTCCAAGCAACACTACCCGTGGGACACCTAATCTTGGACTGTGTAGCTGTGAGTTGAGGTTCCTTCAAGCCCTACTTCGCTATGCTCCTGGGATATACATCTCTTGAGCTGGGGACTCTTGGACTCTGTCATATGGCTGACTGTTGGCAAACTGCTCTGCTGTTTGCTGCCTGTGACCAGATAGGCTGAATTGCTCTACAGAGGACTCCTCAGTGGCCCTCAAGACTTGAAGGACTGCCAGTCTTCTAGCTGTCTCACTCAAGTGAGTTACACCAAGTAATCTGTACTGCTTTATAGATAGTTAACTGTTTCTTTCTTATCTATATATACCTTTCTCTATATATGAAAATATAAAAAGAATTGCTAGTGTCCTGATTTTATTTCTCTAAGAGAACCCTACCTGACACACCTTGCCTTGGATAAATCTGCTGCATGAGACCCCTTTGAGCTTTTGAAAAACAGAAATGTTACTTTTAGGACTAAGATGCTCCTGACCCATGCCATGGTCAATTGTCTCATATGCATGTGAAAATTACACATTGAATAAGGAAGGCTGAAGAAGAATCAATGTGTTTGAGGCACGGTAAAGGTGAAGACTATGAAAAATACCATGGACTGTCAAAAGAAAAAACAAGGCTGTCTTAGAAGAAGCACAACCAGAATGTTCCTTTACGCAATGATGGTTAGACTTCATCTTACATACTTTTGACGCATTTTCAAGAGAGACCAGTCCATCAAGAAGACATAATGTTTGGCAGAGGGGCAGAAAAATAATGGAAAGTCCTTGACAAGATGGGTTGGCATAGAAGTTGCATCTATGGGGTCGAACAGAAGAACACTTTTGATGGGGCACAGGATGGAGAACATAGAGCTTCCATGATTCAGAACCAAATCAAAGGGACAGAACAACAACTTGAGACAATATTTAAGACAAACAAACAAAAAACATGGCTTGGTCAGGTGAGCCTTAGTCCTCAAAATATATCCTTAAATTTGCAATACTGTTAAAGCATCTTATGCAGCAGGATTACTTAATGTAAACCTGCTTTATTTGCTTGGCCGCTGCTTCCATGAACATTGTTTGTGAATCCAAGCAAGATGAAAGTATTAACAACTTAAGTCTTTGATTATTTTATCATGAAACAGTGGGCCATAGTGGCTACATGTTGGGCTGCTAACCACAAGACCATCAATTGGAAATCATTACCCCATCCATGGGAGAAAGATCAGGTTCCACTGCAGCAAACATTACAGTCTAGGTTACCCATTGAAGCAGTTCTACTGTCTTACAGGATTCGTATGAGTTGGGATTGACTTGATGGCAGTAAGAAATAAATCTATGAGTGTAGAAAACAAGTGGGTTATGGATAAAACAGAAGGACGGTGGATGAAAAACAACCAAGATATCTAAGTCAAGATGCACAAAATATGGAAAAATATCAAACAAAGAGACAAAAATCACAGTTGTCAAGTCAATTCTTACAGTGACCCCAATGCATAGAATAGAATTGTCTCATGGTGTTTCCAAGGCTGTAATATTTCTGGAAGCTAATTGCTACACCTTTCTCCTTTAGAGCAATTAGTGGGTTTGAACCTTTTGCTCAGGCAAGCACTTTCATCATCACAGCCAGGCTCCTCACAACCAGGGTTCCTCACAAAAGTACCAACAGAAAGCAACTGACTGTCACTGAGTCTCTGTGGGAGAGCAGCAAGGCTCACCTTTTCCCTTCCAATGAAGTCATCTAGAACTGCAGAACTTGGGATTCACAGTCCAGTGCTTACCCTCTGGCATTTTTCTCTAAAGTGGTTCATTTAAAATATTTTGCATGCATGTCTTTACTGCATACCAAGTCAAGAAAGATTTATGGGTTAAAACAGAGAAGCTATCTAAGTCTGAAAACATTCAGGATTTTGACTATAAGTTTTATGTATGAGAATTTTGTCTTGGTAATGTTTGGCCATTTAAAATGATGAGATTATGTGAAAAGTGAAATCAAATGCTTGGTACATGTGCACATGTGTGGGTACATGCACATTCATGCCTAGGTGAGTGTGTACAAACATATGCATGAACATATGAATGTGCATGTATATAGTTCTGTATGTGTGCATTCGTATGTGAGTGTGCATGCTCACGTACATGTTAATCCATATGATTGTGTATGGATGTGTCTAGTGTGCATATCCATATATGTATATATGCACACATGGAGCATTAACATATCTATCCCTGTGCAAATGCCCATGTGTGTGCATATGCACATGAATAGGTTTATTTGTACTCATATTGATGGGTGTGCATACATGTATGTGAGTATGTATACATTTCTGTGCATATGCACAGGACCTGGGGTAGAGGTGCTCGCAAACTTATGTGAGTACACATATTTAAATGTATGATAATGTATGTGTGTACACATGGGCATTCCTGTGCATATTTGTCCAGGTGTATGGGGATTTGAATATGTGTATCTTGTGAATGAAGCCAGGTGTATGGTGTGTATAGATGCGGAAGTATAGAAGTGTGCCAGTATTTTTTTTTGGGGGGGTGGAGTGTTGACAAAATATGGAAAAGATATCAAAGGAATGAGATTAACTTACATTTTTACCCATGTCCCCCCAGTGACTCTCACTTGTAGTCAGGTCCCTTGAAAGTGAGCCCTGAGGTACAGCTGGAGGAGGAGGCTGCTGCTTACCCCTTGTTCCATTGTCTGTGGCAGGAAACTCTCCAGGTACCCTGCTGGCTGGGATCTGAGTGAGAGGGAGGTCTCCCTCAGAAGAAGGTGGCAGGATGCAGTTCAAGATGCAGACATGTTGCAGAAAGGAAGGAAAGCTTCCTGTCCACAGGTCTCACATGGCTTCTGGTGGAGAACCATGGTGCCTGCCAAACCCCAGAAGTACCTCCTCCTCTGAAAGAGAGGTCTCTGCATCCACTTCTGTAGGGCACTCTCCTTCCACACACTCCAGGAAGCTGATGCCCAAGGAGCAGCCCCACCCCTAAGCCCATCTTGCCGCCCTTCCCTCAGAGAGCCACAGAAATTCTCAGGTCAGGCAGTCTGCTCTCCACTCGAAAAATCATTATCCGTGTCTTCGCTACACTCCCAGCAGGTTGTCCAGAGAATGGTCCCTAAATTAGAGCTGAGCTGTGATTCCATGGCCAACGAGGGGCCACATCTGGGTTCCTGCAATCTGACCACCAGAATCATTAGGAGGAAATGCTGGAGATTTGATCTTACTGCAAATTTCAAAGTTATATTATCCTCACTTACCTCAGAAATCAAAACCTATCTTGCTTTGTAGGAAGTTTAACCCATACATGACCTGGGACTTTGAAAAAATGAAGTGTTGGAGCACCAGCATTTGAGAAAGTTCCCCCTGAGATCCCCCTCAGCCTTTGTGTTACCATTCAGCACATCCCACACATCTGCACATCAGCACAAGAGCCCTCAAGTGTGCACTTTTATATGCATTCATACATGTGCACAGGCATGGGCCTCTTTTTTGCTGCTTGTTTAATATATTCTTTCTAGGTCCCCTTCTATCGTGGAAACCACTGTGTTCTCTCACTGTGACCTACTCTCAACCCACTTCTGTCCTCTCATCATGATCTGTGGCCTGTTCTGGGCCCAGATCTATTCCCACAGTTCCTGCATCCTCTCAGGGGTCTCAGGGGGACCTACTCTGGAAACATTTCTGACCTCACATTATGACCTGTGATGGGCTCTGGGTCTAGCTCATTTTCCCCAGTCCGTGTCATCTCTCAGGTCTACCGCTTTCTCCTCTTTTAGAAAACCATTCTGTGCTCTGTTCTGAAACCACCTGTGTCTCCCCAGTCCCAAAGTCCTCTCACTGTGAGCTGTCATCACCCCTTGACCCCAGACCCTCGGTCTACAGTCCTCTCATTAGGACCCGATCGGGCCCCACTTCTATCTGTACAACATCCAGATCCCACCTCCCACCCCCCGTGCCCTGAAATGGGTCTAAGTTTGTCTCTGCAATCTCCACATTCTTTCACTGTCACCTGCCCTTCATCAACTGTGTCTCCACAATCCCCAAGGTCTTCTCTCTATGACCTGTGGCCACCTTTGGACCCACCTTTGTTTCCACAGTGCCCAAGACGTCTCTCTGTTCATATGCCTACCCCTTGTGCTCAGAATGACAACTGAGTCGCTTCAGGAGCCCTGCCCTGTTTGCCTCTCCTCTCCATCACAACAAGTTGTTCCCTCCTGCCAGGAAGGTGCTCAGATGTTTCCTTACCAAATATCCACTGATACCCTTGCTCATAGGTCCCACTCTTTGGCCAGCAGGAGGAGTGAGCAGGCAGACCTCCTCTGGGGAAGCAGATGCAAATGACCACCAGAGTCACCCTGACTTGCCCCCACACAAACCCTTAAGCATGATGCACCTTCGAAATGAAAGTGGGCTTTAGGAAGACCCTCACTCCCCCTGAATCCTTCATTTCAAAGGTGTACTTTTCTTCTTAAAGAGCCTGGCACAGTTGGTTAACCCTTTTGACCTCTCATCAGAGGTATGGGCACACCCGATGTGGCAGTCATCTACTCTGCTCTCAAATTGAGGAAGAAGGGTGGAGGGGTGGAGTCTAGCCTGTCAATCTGGAGATAGCCAATGAGACCTCTGTGTGGGCATGACGTTCTCCTGAGAATTCTGGGAAATCTGGTCATATTCCCACCTTGGAAGTGAAAGACTCACTTCTCGGGTCCTTGGAGACACTCTACTAACAAGACACAAGTCTGATTCCCTGTGAGACTTCCCTGAGGAGAAGCCACCTGGGCTCACCCTGATGGAACCAGACCTCTGAAGCCAGGAAAGCCACTTGGAGGATCCTGCCAGTGCTGGGATGCTTGAGAAGCCCCAGAAAGGCCCCTGCCACTGCTAAGATACTTACAATATCACTGGATCCAAAGACTTTCTATCTACTCGCCTGTGCTTGCCCTGCATTTGGTATCAATGCATGTGTTTCATGAGTCATAAGAGGACTTTATAGATTGGTATCAGACATATGGGCTAATATTGGTCATAAGACCTTGGCCTGGACTGGGTTGGGATGTTTTCTTAATATCCAGTTGCTCTTGTATATAGACCTCTTTCTTAGATACATATGCATGCTTATGAATTTGTATCTCTTGTCTACCTCGACAAACACTACAGTTGTCTGCAGGGGAAGGATGTATAGTCTTCTGTACAGATGACAACTTGGAAAACCCCAGGAGCAGTTCCACTCTGTCCCATAAGGTGGCTATGAGTCCATCCAGTTGCAGTCAGTGGATTTTCTAACCCCTAGAGAGAAAAGTCGCTGTAAGTAAATGCAAACAACCTTCAGGAGGGTGGTATCCCTTTTATAGTAGTATGTGGCACTCTGTCTCTCTCTGGTTTTATTTCTGGAAACACCACGTTCAATTATTCAGGAGGAGTGAGAATCAGCATATCTTACAGCATATTTGATGTGGTAACAAACAGACGGGACACTGTCTCATGTCAATTAGCCCCTTTGTTTCCAACAAAAGCTGGACAAACACGCTGAGAGCGGCCAGACCCACCGCGCTTGGCACGCCAGTCTGCCTGCACACGGGGTCTTTCTTCCGCGTCCCCTCTGAGTCAGCAGGGTCCCCTCTCACCTCCACTTCCTCTTTAAGGATCATTGTGCTTCCATGCCATCCTTCCTGGGATCAAGTGTCTTTCCCAAGCCCAGAAAGGCTGCTGGGCTTCCAGGCCTCCTCTGATCTCCTGGGCTAATTGGCTCAGGTGTAAAGCCAGCCAGCAGGGCTGTGACTTTGAAGGGGCTCAGAGGAGCGTGGCTCAGGGGCAGCGCTGGCTGTGTGTCTAATACTAGCTGGCCAGGCCCGCTGCTCCGCCGCTCATAAAAAGCTGGAGTCATCGCGTTGTATTACAAGGCAACGGTCCACGCTGTTCTTTTTTTGGTGAGATTGTCATTAATTTTTCAGACTGGCCTGGAATGTGATCTGACCTGTTTTTAATAAGTGGGGAGGGGGGTGTCTGCGCCCAGGTGGGTGCATGGCACAGGGTGACACCAGCTGTTTCTTCTTTACAACGGGGACTCACCCTATGCTTTGATCAATAATGCTGTTTCACCTTTAAAAGGGGGCTCATTTTGTCAACAGGCGGGAGAGGGCCTCCCCAGGCCTGCTCCTGCAGTGAGTTTGAGGCTGGTCCACAATTACAGAAAGGTCAGCGTTGGCTCAGAGCGGGCCTGGCGCTGTGTCCTCGCCTGCTTCAAGGACTCTTCCACCACGGACCCCTCACCCCCGCCCTCGCATGGGCTTTTGCTGGCTGCATTAAATAGAGAGAGAAGGAGAAGCCGCAATGGACTGGCGCACCATCCTTTACCAAGTCTCCCTACCTGTGACAAAGGGATCTCACAGAATCCTGGTTTGGGGTGACTGCCACCCAAGGAGCTGAGAGGGTGTGATTGGTTTAAAACAACTGCCCTTCAGAGGTTCTGCGGAATCAAGGCCTGGAAGACTTCTTCCATCAAACAACGGCAGGCCCCACAGAGCAATTCAACGCATGATACAAAAGGCTGCCTTGACTCAGAATCAAACGAAGCACTATGAACGGGTTTCTGTTTTTATCCATTTGATGAAACTCTGGAGGTGACCCCCTCACACATCTGTCTCTCTGTCCCACGGTCATCTGGAGGCACACAGATGGCCAAAGCACTACCTCTGCCCAGCACTGCTTCCCGGATGTTTGGAGGAACTTCCCAGTGCTTGGACGCTTGCCTGCTGTGAGATAGCATTGAGTTAGTTCCAACTCATAGGGAACCTTATGAACAGCAGAACAAAACACAGCCTAGTCCTGCGCCACCCTCACTCTTGTTCCTATGTGTGAGGACAACGTTGCAATCACTGCGTGTCTGGTGGAAGGTCTTCCTCGACATTGCCAAGCAGGATGTGCTTCTCTGGGGACTGGTTTCCTTTGACAAGTCCAAAGTACATGAGACACATTCTCATCATGCTTGCCTCTAAGAAACACTGTCTGTATTTCTTGCAAGTGCAGATTCGTTGGCTCTTTTGGTAATCAATGGTACATTCGATAGTTTCTGTCAACACCATAGTTCACACGCATCAATGTTCTTCTGATCTTCCTTATTCAATATCCAGCTTTCACATGTATATGAGGCCATGGGCAATACCACAGCTAGGGTTTAGCATACCTCAAAGTGACAGTCTGGCTTTTCAATACTTGACAGCAGTCTTGTGCAGCAGATTGACCCAATACAGCGTGTCCTTTGAATTCTTGATGGCTGCTTCTATGAGAATTGATTGTAGATCCAAGCAAGATGCAATCATATACGACTTCAACTTTCCTCCATGTATCAGGATGCTACTTTCTGGTCTAATTGGGAAGACTTGAGTTTTGCTTACAATGAGTTGCAATCCACACTGAAGACTGTAAGCCTTGATCTTGATCAATGCCCCTCAAGTCCTCCTCACTGTCAGCAAGCAAGGGTATATCATCTGTGTATTGGTTAATAAGCCTTCTTCCAATACTGAAAGCATATTACTTACTCATCACATACACTGTCTTCTCTGATTTCATCCCGGACACCCAGATCCCCTATCTGAGCCATGCACCTGTCTTGGGTGATGTTGTGAGACTAAGCAAGTTGTAGTGGAGCTTCCAGCGAGTACTGACCAGGAAGAAAGGCCTGGAACTCTACTTCCAAAAATCAGCCGATGAAACCCATGTGGATCACAAAGGTCTGATTGGGTGTTTAGGATGGCAGAGGAAGAGAGGGTAGTGAATTGTATCATCATGTGTGAGGTTCCCAAGGGGTGAAGGGTGGCTCAAAGGCAAACCAGAATCTCATCAATAAACAAGACAACAGTTTTCCCAATGGGCTGCTGTGCATGCTTCAGAATGAGTTTTTTTAGAAGGCCAAACATGGGACTGTCATAAAGCTTTGTATTTGAGTCCCTGGATGCCCAAGATCCCTGGAAGGACACGCTGCCAGGCTTTTTGGTTGGGAAAGTTGGAGTTGTACCATCCTTGTTTTAAGATTCCCAGCTATGCTGCACTGAAATGTTATTTGGAAGTCATCGATTGCCTCATATGCATGCAAATCTGGAAAATAAGGAAGACTGGGGAATAAATGATATCTTTAGCTAGTGAGTTAGTGAGGTAAAATGACAATATCACGGACTTCCAAACAACAAATCTGTCCTAGAAGTCATAGATCCAGAAAACTCCTTAGAAGTTTGGGTTATATGCATCTCATGTACAATGGAAGTGTCAGTGGGTTCGATCCCTGCAGAAGGATATCACACGGGAAGGTAGAGGGCCATCAAAAAGAGGAAGATCATCAGTGGGATCATTGCATTGGATGTGACCATGGGAGGAGTAGTAGCAGTGACTGTGAGGGTGGTGCACAACCAACAGGTAGCATTTCCTTCTATGGTACATGGGAGTCACTGTGAGTCGGACCTCACTGGAGGCACCTAACAACACAGCAGTGACAACAACAAGCTATACCATAGTCCCCCAGCAGAGTGCATTGCTGCATAGAGGGAATTGTAGTCTGGTGTAGTAGATAGACTGTATGTACCAGAGGCAGTCAGGTGCCTTCATGTGGAAAGGTCACGTGGATATGCTTCTGGAGTCCCTAACAGAGACCCCTTGTGATGGACCTCTCTGAGGAGCCCTCTGAGAACCTCAACATCAAAGAAATAAATGATTCAAAATTGAGTGTATTTTCCTCATGCAGACACTAAGGTCTTCTGCTTGTCCTAGGATTGGTGGCAAATATTTCCTAGAAATGACACATCAATAAGTCAAGATGTTCAATGATTTGTTTAGAAGTTTAGAGCAGCTGGGGACAGGTCCTCAGCATGGAAAACAATATTGTTGACTAGTTACATGTTTGGCCTGAGTGCAGGTGTCCATAAGCGGTGTGTGCTAGCATCCTAACCTTGCCAGGCTCAATGATGGACTCAGAATCCAGCAGCAGAAGCATACCCACATGGATGCAGAGAGACAGACTCCCAATGTGATGCAATTCCAGACACACTGATGCCATATGTCCTCAGAGTCCACAGGGATAGATAGAAGGAGTCAGTGTTAGTTTTGACAAAGAATTGTAAGCAACCTAAATTCCCATCAACTGGAAAACCGATTATAAAATCCTGGTACATACATATAATGGAGTACTATGCATCCCTGAAAAGCAGGGATGAATGCATGATGTGCATCATTGCATGGGAAGTGTTTGAAGGAAATTATGCTAAGTGAAGTAAACAAAGCACAAAAGGACAAGTACAACATGAGTCCACTGAATTAAGCTTAAAATGCACAAGGGGCATAGATGGAATGCCCCTAAATGCATAATTCCCGGGACAAGCCACTCTTGCATGGAGTCAATCCAGGGATGCATCTGGCAGCCAACTTTTAGTAAGGGGAAAGGAAAAAGAAAAAGAGAGAGGAGAGAAAACCATGGATAGTGGGGGACAGGATATTAATCCACCCTCAGGGAGGCTATTCTTAATGTCTCCACAGGAGAGGGAGAGAGGAACTGGACAAGCTTTTACACCAAAACTTGAGGGCCACATGCCCATTTTGTCGTGAAGTAGAGAACTAACAGAGAGGTAAGTGAGGTTGCCTGCAATCCCAACTATATCACCCTGCACCCCTTCCCCAGAATATTGCACTACAGAAGACAGCACTGAAGAAACAGCCTTGGAAAAGTGGCAGGTCTGCCCAGACCACAAGGGAGCAAACCAAGAGGGAGAGGGGAAGGGAGTGGGTGGAAGGGGAGGAGAAGAGATGAGAAGAAGGGAGAAGGGGGAGGGGGAGAAAGGGAAGGCAGAAGGGGGAGAAAGGGACAGGAGAGGGGGAGCTATATGCTGATTCACCAGGCTCAAAGCAGCCAAGGCACAGAGAGGATTATAGGCACCACCACAAAACATGATGTCCCCTCACTGAGCCCCAGTGCTGCATGTGAGGGAACTGGAGACACAGTGCCAGGATTGTGTCCTGCCTAGCGCTCCTACTCCCCACCCCCGGCACATATACACATCGATGGTGCCAAACAAGAAGGGAGCACAACAGAGCAGCAGGGGGAGCAAAACAATGAAGTATCCAAGGAATCACAAAAATAAATTTCAGACTCACAGGGCAAGACTTAGCACCTCATCAGCCTTGATAAGAAAAAATACATAAAGATCAGAAGACAGACCTGGAATTATTTACATCCCCCCTCCCTTTTTTCATGTCTGTCTATATAAGATAGGCAAGATAAACAATCCTGGGACCAATGGCTCTGGAAGATGACAGTGGAGAGGGGATGGTGAGGGACAGAGAGGGAGGAACCAACAAACCTAGGGACAAGAGAACAAGAGATCTGAAATTGACAACAGGGAGGGTGTAGCATGCCTGGTGGGGTTTGACCAATGCCATGTAGATGAGAGTAATTACTGAAAGGCAATGAAGGTGGAACATGATTGTGGAATAGAAAGAAAGTAAAAGAAAATAGAGGAAAGAACTAGGAGACAAAAGGTGTTTATAGAGTAATAGATAAAGGCATGCATATATGTAAATATATTAAAATACAATTACAGGGAGATAGGTGTATGTACATATATTTTTATATTCAGTACCAAGGTAGCAGACAGACATTGGGCCTATATCCAGCTCCTCCCTCATTGCAAAAACACTTAGTTCTAATAACCTGGCATTCTGCGATGCTCACCTCCCGACAGTATTGCTGAAGACAAAATGGGTGCATAAGCAAATGTGGTGAAGAAAGCTGGTGGGGCCCCAGCTATTAGAAGATATAGCATCTGGGATCTTAAAGGCTTGAAGCTAAACAAGTGACCATATAGTTGGGATGCAACAAAGCCCACATGAAAGAAGCACACCAGCCTGTTTGATCACGAGGTGTCCACAGGATCAGGAATCAGACATCAGAAAATCCAAAATACATAACCATTTTGATGCAAATGAGGGTGGTTAGAGTGGAGACCCAAAGTCCTTCTGTAGACAATTGGACATCTCACAGATGGATCACAAGGAAGGAACAAGTCAATCAGAGGACAGAATAGCAATGTAAACATACAACATTCCTCTAGTTTTTTACTGTTTACTCTCCCACTATCCTGACCAGTTCTACTTTACAAATCCAGGTAGCCCAGAGCATGTATAAGTACAGATAAGAGCTCTGGACACACAGAAACCAGGACAGATAAATCCCACAAGAACAGTAATGGGAATAGTCATATCACGATTTTAGGGGAAAGGTGAGTGGAAAAGGGAGAGGAAGGAGGAACCCATCACAGTCATCAACATATAACATCCCACTCTGCCCAGAAAGGGACAAACAACAGAAATATGAGTGAAGAGAAACAGTATACAGTGGAAGATATGAAAATAATAGTTATTATTTACCAAAGGGTCATGAGGGAGGGAGGGTGGGGGAGACAGGGAAGACAGAGGAGCTGATACCAAGTACTCAAGTAGAAAGAAAATGTTTTAAATATGATAATGGCAACATATGTACAAATGTGTTTGATACAACTAATGTATGGATTTTTATAAGAGCTGTAAGAAACCCCAATAATATGATGTATTAAAGAAAGAGAGAAATTAGTGCTAGTTGTCAAGGTGAGTAGTTCTAAACCACCATTCTCTCCATGGGAAAAAAAGAGGCTTTCTATTCCTGTAATCAGTTACAGTGTAGGAAATCCACTGGGACATTGCTACCCAGTCTCAAAGGGTTGCCATGAGTGGGAATCAGGTCAATGGCAGTGAGTTGGATGTAGAGTAGAATTAAAAACATTCCCCTGTTGCTATAACTTTACCCAGTAATTCTGGAAGGACTTGGGAAATGGGCTTACAATCCAGTTGGAGAGGTCTCATCTTTAGTGTGAAGTTGCAAACTCCCCTGAATCTTTATAATCACAGTTGAAATAAAATCTTCCTGAGTCAGTTTTTCTGAGAGTTTCTGAGGAGAATCTCTCTTGGCAGAGTTGTACATAAGTGCCTACCTGGCCTTGCAGGCTGTTCTCCAACTAGAGTCACCTTTTTCCTGAGAAATGCCTTATGGGTTTAGACTACCAACTTCCAGCTAATAGTCACCATACGCTTAACCACTGCACCTAGTATTTCCTTGATCTTTTTTATTAATAGGTGCTGCTCGGTCATTTCTGAGTCATAAAGCCCTACGAACAACAGAGTTAAACACTGTGCAGCTTCGCACCATTCTCAGAATGGTTCCTATGGTTGCGTCCATTGTTGTACCCCCTGTGTCAATCTATTTGGTAGAGGGTTTTCCTCTCTTTTGTTCCCCCTTTACTTTAGTAAGCATGATGTCCTAGGTCCCTCCTTAAAGCACATCCAATAGATCTGAGAAGAAGTATCAGCATCCTTGCCTCTAAGAAGGATGCACTTCTATAATAGATAGATTGATTTGTTCTTTTAGCAGTCTGTGTTAGTCTGGGTAGACTAGAGAAACAAATTCATAGACAGGCATATGTGTATAAGAAAGAGTTTTATATATGAGTAACTGTACATTAAGAAAATATCCCAACCCAGTCCAGTCCAAGGTTCTAAGTCTGATATTAGCCCATATGTCCGAAACCATTCTATAAAGACTTCTTCTGACCCACGAAACATGTGTAATGAAACCAGGACAATCACAGCCCAGTGGGTGCAGAGTCTTGTGTTTCCATGATGGTCTCACTGTAGCTTCTCAAGCTTTCCAGCTCCGGCAGGAATCTCTGTGTGGCTTTTTGGGTTTCAGAGGTATGGTTCCATCAGGGCAAGTCCATGTGGCTTTTGCTCTGGCTCCTCCATTTTCCATGATTCAGGGTCTATCAGCATGATTCCATGTTGTCTTGTTAGTAGACCCTTTTCAAGACACTGAACCATTAGCCTCATCTCCAAGGGGAAGATTCCTTGAGATTTCTCAGAATTCTTAGGAGAAAGCCATGCCCACACAGAGCTCTCATTGGTTACATCCAGATTGGCAGGCTAGACTCCACCTCTACACTCCCAATGTTGAAATTGACACAAGGGTCTATGGCTGCCACACAGTCTATGGTGCTTTCAATAGTCTTTGCCAACACCATCATTCAAAGACTTTGAGTCTTAGCCAGTCTTTCTTATTCAATGGCCAAGTTCATGTGCATAGAGGCTGATTGAAACAACTGTGGATTGTGTCAAGGATACCTTAGTTCTCAGAATAACCTCCTTGGTTTTGAACACTTTGAAGAGGTTTTGTGTAACAAACATATGTTTGACTGCTGTACTGCTGCCTCTGAGAGCATTAATTGTGAATTCCCGCAAGACAAAATCCTTGGCAACTTCAACCTTAATTTAGGTCTCTAGATACTTATACGTTAGTCTCATAAATCTTGATCTTTGCGACTGTTTTTTTTTTTTTTTTGCTGTGTGCCATTGAGTTGCTTCTGAACCATAACAGCCCTGTGACCCTTTGAAGAACAGAATGAAACAGAGCTTGGTCTTGCATCATCCTCACAATTGTTCCTGTGCTTCAGCCTAGTGCTGTAGTCACTGTGTCAATCCACCTACTTGAGGACTTTGCTCTTTTGACAATCCCTCTACTTTGGTGTTTAAGTCTTTGTAAACCCCTGGTTCCTGCAGTGCCATGTCACTTGGGCCTAGCTTAGGCATCAGAACTTCTTCCAGAATCTGCATCTTCAGAGCATGGACTTCTAGAAGATGCAAACCAGAGAATTGGAGTCTCTATGAAGTCCCTGGGGAGGTTGATCCTGCTCTACTTCCTGATATGTGCACTGCACAGCAAAGAGAAGTGCTGTCACAACGATCAAACACTCAGCTGCTTACCGAAAGATTGGTGCTTCGAATCCCCTCAAAAGATTTCAAGGAAAAGACCTGGCAATCTCAAATGTAAAGGTTAATTCCTAAGAAACTCACTGGGTCACTTGTACTTAGTTGTATGAAATCATGGTGATTTGACAATTGGTTTGATCACACGAAAGGAAGAACAATAAAATAATACATGGAGTATGCGAAGAAGCATCTTTTTAACATTGAAATGCTGACCTTCACGTATGTATTTTATCTAACAGCTGCTATAATATGATAGGAATAGGTTACTGTTGTTGCTGTTGTTGTCTGCCAACTAGTGAGTTCACACTCATGGCGAAGCTTGGATTATGGAGAAGAAACCATGCCCAGCTCTGCCCCACCCTTATGATAGTTTGAGAACGTTGTCTGAAGGGTGGGCCATATAATCCCTCAGTGCTATCTTATCAATTCTGACTTATAGCCACCTTAGAGGACAGAGCACCCTGAAGCTATAAATCATCCTGGAAGCAGAAATCCTCATCTCTCTCCCATGGAGATGCTGGTGCTTTTGAACTGTTCACCTAGTAGTTAGCAGCCAAAACAGTTATCTGTCGTGCTACCGTGTCTAATGGCTGTAGTCTCAAAAGGATGAGGACACTTTTGTTGGCCTTGTTAACTGTGGTGGAGTTTATGGCTACTAGTGACAGGTGTCAGTTTCATAATCACACCCAAGACACAATGAGTTTCACTGGGTGCAATCACTGATGAGCTCAGGTGATGGTTTCTGAGTGTGGGAGTGGCATCGCTTTGGAGAAAATATTTTTAAAACATAGTACAAGATGAAATTGTCTAAGTGGCCACATATCAGTCCTACTTTTACAATATTCAACTATAGGAAGTTGCACATATTTCAATACCATCAAAATCACAGTCATTCCAAAACCAAAAGCCAACCCACACTCACCTAGTCCACTCTGAGTTATCAACTCAAAATCAATGCTATCAAGTCTCTGCCGACTCCTGACTTTGAGGCTGTCAATCTTTTCAGAGTTAGATCACCCTGTCTTTCTCCCTCAGAGCACCCTGGGGCTTGATCCACTGATCTTCCAGCTACTGGTTCGGTGCTTCCCCACTAGCAAGGCTGCTTTCACTCAGTAGATGAATGTACAACGTGGTCTGAGCTAAAAAATACACTTGGAACGCAGGAAAAGACTGGAATGCAACTGCGCCCATGCATTTGCTCCCACGTGGCACAGATATGCTTTCCTGGGTCATTTGAATACAGAGCTCATTGGCATTCTCATTGCCACCACTTGAAGCCTGCAAACTTACCAGAGGTGCTTTGCAGAATGACACCGTCTGAACTCTTGACATTTCCAGGGAAACTGTGGACTAGGGTCTCTGTGACACAGTTGAAATCTCTGGCCCTTGGATTTTAATTATTACTGAGGAAGGAAGCCCAGGGAGGGAGAAAGCATTGTAAATGGCCACCCTTACCCCAAAGCACGGCTAATTAGTGAGCCGAAGTCAAACGACTGCTCCTGACCCGGTGGGACTATGGTGGAGAACGCACACCAATCCCCAAAGGAAAAAAAAATAAAGCAGCTCACGGACAGTGTCATTATTCCTGGTTCTATTAGGTGCTGCAGATGTTAAACAAAGGAGAACATTTACAATGGTTGCCTGCAACAAAAGACAAGTTGTTTCTCCTTGAAAATAGCATCTTAAAGGGCTATGGCACTTACAGGAATATATTCATCTAAGAACAGAAGCTTGGCAGCATCATAATCTTCTAGGCTTCATCAGCAGAGCATCAGCAGAACTGGAGGGGTGAGAGCCAGTGAGAGGAGGTGGTTTAAGGTTTGTTCTGGGCAGACCTCACCAAGACTGGTACGATGCCCCCCAGATCCATCAAATGAAAGTGAGCATGTGCTTCTCCAGGGACAAGGGTGTTAGAAAGAATGCTGTTGAACAGGGACGTCACACGCCTCAGTCTCGGTCTCATGAAAAGTAAGCAAACAGACTCATTGTCATTGAGTTGATTCTGCCTCGCAGACAGACTCCAGGGCAGGATAGAATTGCCCCTGTGGGTCTTCAAGACTGTCATTCTCTCTCACTGGCATTGAGTGAGTGCAGACTCTTAGCCACCCACTGTGCGTTTCCAAGACTGTTTGCAGGAGTAGGAAGCCCAGGCCTTCTCCCAAGGAGATGTTTCAAACTTCCAAACATGAAGATCACAGTGCGCTCCTTAAGTGCTGCACCACCAGGGATCCTTTAAGGGCATATAACACCCCGTGTTTCTCCTGGTCTCATGGAAGGAGTCATTAAAGTGAAAAGTGCCACGTGCCTTGTTCATCCTCCTTGGTGAGCTCTGGGAGATGCATTGAATTCAAGGGCAATAGCAACAGTTCCTGGGCAGCAAAAAAAAAGGTGAAGGTTGGTTGTTCAAATCCATGCAGATGTTCCGGAGAAGAATGGCCTGGTCACCTGCTTCTGCTGATTCTAAGCCTTGAGGACCCACTTAGACATGACTTCATGGTCACTGTTTTTGTTTTGGGGGGGCTTTTTTTTGTTTTCTTAAGTTTTCTTGGGTTTTGTTTGTTTGTTTGTTTTTGTTTAACTATAGTTGTGCCATTAATTGGGGGTGTTAGGCAAGGTTCTTTTGAGAAATAAAGCCAGGACAATTATGATTGTATAGCTGTAGACAGAGACAGATAGGTTTTTACAGTGAGAAGGAATATAATGGCTAATTAGTCCACACAGCAGGCTCAGTTAAACTCACTTTTTTAATATAGATTTTATTGGGGGCTCTTACAACATTTAATACATCATTTGTATTAAGCATATTTGTACACACATTGCCACATTCATCTATATTATCTACTTGAACCCCTCCAGCATAAGCTCCTCTTTCCCTTTTTCCTCGAGTTCTTTATTTTTTTTAATTCCAACTCTCCCTATTTCCCCTTCCCCTTTCTCCTCCCCCATAAACATCCAATAATTTACAAATTGCTATTACCTCTTCATATCTTACACTGGCTGATGTGTCACTTCACTAACCCCCACCCCCATTGTCGGCACCCCAGAGAGGAGGTCACGTGTAGATCTGAGAAATTTGTTCCCTGTTTCTACTCCACCATCCCTCCACCCTCCCATAGACTCAGTTTTTGAAACAGTTAATATACTGAAGGACCTTCTACTCACACAGGATGCTGGTTCAAGGAAAAGAAAGCAGACAGCAGTCTTCCCTCAGGCAAGATGGTCAGAGTCTGTCAGACCTCAGGGTGGGGCAGCAACAGTCAGTGGTGAGGGAGTGTAGCAGAAGCATGTGTGATGGGAACTCCTTCAAACTCAAGCGATGCACAACCACGGGAGTCTCACGTCCATGTGACAACATCCACAGGTTGCCTTGGCCCACAGGCAAAGAACTAACTCAAGCAGCAGCACAACTGTCTGATGACCAGAGAAGCAGAGAGATGGGATACCAGCCACCACAAAAATTATTTATCTCGGTCACCTTCCAATCAAGTTGCAATCTGATTAAACTCTACCCAAATATTTCTATGGAGGCCAAGTTGGAACAACAAACCTAACACAAAGGGGCTTCACACATTGTGTGGGGAAAGGTAATGGAAGATTGGTATTATCCCACAAACTTTTTCAAGCCCCCTCATAGGATGACATCGACTCTGAGCACTGCTGAATTGTCTGAGTAACCCCATCCATTGCATAGGTGGGAAAACTGAGGCAGAGAGGTCAAGATCCCTGTACAGGTTGCCAGATATTTAAATCCAGAGTTTAATAGAGAGTTCTATAGTTCTCATCCTGCACTCAGGATCAAACAATGGAAGTCATTTTGAGGATATGAACCATGGGAACAATCCAATCTCAGACACAAGGTGATTTCTGGATAGTCTTTCTTTGGGATTCAGTAAACTTTGACCCTCAGTAAACTTGTCCAGTATGTATGCACACGCGTGCACACACACACACACACACACCTCAAAGCACTAGCAGGAGACTTTACTTTTGTTATTTTGCTTATTTGTGGGGCTGCGTTTGAATATGAGACTCATCATGAGACACTGTAAACTGATTGGTGGCAGAAAATATTCTTTTCCCCTTTGCACAAAGAAGGGGCTCAGTGGGAGTATGCTGGATAAATAAATGAGGGTTGACTTAGAAGGGCCTGCAGAGAAAGCCCACACGCAGGTGTGGCTTCCACCTGGACAGAAAAGCGCACTCCATGACTGTAATCCTGGTGCTGAGATGACCTTCCTGGATTTCTGTGCCATGTGAGGACTGCTTGAGCTGTGTCCGTGGGGGTCTACTTCTCTCATACCACCAGGACATCATTACCACTGCCCCCATCTTGCCTGGCCTGCCAACTCCTGAGGACATCAGTATAATGAGTCTCCCTGTGTGGTTTTGCAAGGATTATTTTTTGAGAAGCTTAGAATTCATTAAGGACATTATCCTGAAAATTCTTCAAGCACCCACAGAAGTATATGAATATATTTATTCCTCCTTTTTATGTCCTGGCCACAGAGGACAGTACTATGGATGTTCCCCACCCTCAAAGAGAACCTAGGTATTGTGCAATGGCTCCAATTTTTCAGAATTTATAGACTCTACTGCACATTATCCAATGTATGGGTAGCACATCAGTAATCAGATAGTCACTCTTTTGCTGCATGCCATCAGACAAATTTGAGTGCTCTCTATATTGAATTAAGATAACTGTCACTAAGCTGAGGCCAACTCATAATGACATTGTATAGATTTCTTTTCAGGAGCAGATGGTCTCATCCTTCTTCCATGGTACAACTGGTAGGTTTGAGTTGCCAACCTCATGGTTAGTACTTCCAAATGTTGGTGACTTTTATAACAGAAGAAATGTGTTGTTGAAGAGTTCTGGAGCCCAGGACTCTGAAATCTGGGTGTGGGCCACATTGATGCTTTCTGAGGATTGTGTCCCATGATGCCGATGAGATGGTCTCATGTTCTTAGTGTCCTTGTGTTTTGGTATTCTTTTGTTCCAGCTTCTTCATGCACCTTGACTTGCAGGTCATTCCAAACACAGCTTCAATCATTGTATGGCTCTATTTTTGTGTGCGTGTCTTCTATTAATAAGAGCATCACTTGTCTTGGCTTAGTGTGCTGTGATCTCAGGTCGACTTAGATGATGTGCTTCCAAGACACGATTTCCAAGCAGAGTTAACTTTGCAGGTGTCAGGGATTAGGATTTCTT
>PVJH01023196.1:0-35228 GCA_004026705.1 Nesogale talazaci | reverse complement strand
TCCGGGAAGGAGGCTCTTATCGCCCGTTCGCTTCCGGCGAGATGCGGGCGTTCTCCGTCCAACAGCCGGGGACAGGAGGAGACGGCTCAGGGGCGGTGCTCTCGCTTCCCGGCTTGGCAGGTGGCGATTGGCTCTGGAACGCTCTGCTGCGGGCTCTCCACAAGCCGCTCTGGGGGCCTCTGGGTGCACCAGGCCCACCGCGCTGAGGTCACGCGCCCAGCCTCCGGGGTCCCGAAGGGGCTGCAGCGTGAGCCCAGCGCCCGGGGGAACTCGCCCACAGGCGTGGGTGCCACCCCCAGCTCCCAGTCCGTCTCCGACTACTCGCTCCCATGAACCACTTTGTTCCTCAATGGTAACAAAAGACAGAGCAGAGATACATTTTTAACAGCGTCCAAGGCGCGCCCAGCACTTCCAAGCTTCCAAGAATCTTTTTCTTTTTTTTTTTTTAGACAACAGAAACAGGAGCGTTGAGCACAGCCAAACCTCGCCTGGGAGAGCCGTGGCAACAACGGGCCCTCAACGTCCCCGGGATGCTCGGCCCGGGATGGACCGTTGCCATGGTAACGCCATCTGACAGTCCCAGAGACGCCCGGGCCCTCCAAAGAGACCCTGGGATACACCCGTGTCCGAGGTCCTCGAGGGGCAGCGACCAGGTGCCCCTCCTTCATCTTCTGTCACCTCGGAGGGTAAGGGAGAAGGGGGACCGGTCCTCAGAAGCCTGGAGCAGCGGGGGAGGCTTCCTCTGTGACTCCAGCAGCTGCCTCCCCCGCCCTCCACCGCCCAGCCTTCGTAAGCCAGAGTCATCCCAAAGACTCCTCTCCGGACAGATTTTCCTGGTCAAGAAAGAGTCCACTCCCTCCCCAGTTCTCTCGTCACCTCGGTCAGCAGTGGGGGAGCCCCTCAGGGCCGGGTCAGTGTGGTGTACACAGGCTGCTCCCAGTTACTGGTGGGGCTGTGGGCGGTGGGCACGGACAAGCCGTTGAGCAGGGGCGAGGCGTAGGGCCGGCGGGACGAGTGGAAGTAGGGGTACTGGTACAAGCTGGACGGGTAGCCAGGGTACGTGCTGTAGTAGCCGGAGGCCTGCAGGTCAGTGTAGTCACACTGGGAGCCCGAGAAGGGGCCAGAGGACACCCCAGGGGCTGGCGTGGCCACACAGGCCTGCGCGCTGTAAGAGCTGAACTCCGAGCGGCCGGGAGAGCCGCCGTGGGCCTGGTCACCATAGTGGCTTGGACTCAGCTGCTCCGTCTTGATGTGCGGCCTCTGGGTGGCCGCCTCAGTGGGCGATGCAGAGGCCGACGAGGGCCCCTTGTGCACCCACACTGGGGATGCCCCCATGCTGGTCGCCCCTGCGTGAGAGTAGGAGGCGCTGCTGAACGAGCTGGCCGCCGCCTGGCCGGGCTCAGCGGCCAAGGCGGAGTGGCCGTTGAGCGGCAGGTACTGGTCGAACTCGTGGACGTCGAAGGCGTCCATGTTGCTAATGACCTCGCTGCTCAGCTCTGAGATGTCCACGTTGCTGAAGTCGATGTTCTGGCGGCCGCCGTCCACTCCGCGGCGGCCCTCCAGCTTCAGCTCCTGCTTGCCGCCGCCCCCGCCCCCGCCCGGGTGGTGCAGATCCGTCTTGGGGGTGGTGGGCGGGGTGGGCGGCCCGTGGGTCTGCCCTGGGGAGAGAGCACGTCCAGGAATGAATGACCCTTCTGTGGGGGGCGGGTGGGGCTGGCCCAGCCGGCGGCGGCCAAACTGACCGCCTCAGGTAGGGATCAACGGCTTTTTGTTCCCCTTGCAGAGGACCCAGCCAAGCCAGACCCAGAAAATTCCACGTCGTGCCCTGCTCCGAGAAGACTAACGGCCTGGGCCGGGAGACAGAGGTGGGGCGGGAAGGCAGTAGCCACACTGGTCAGAGCTGGCACTGGGGAGCTCTGACACGGAGCCATGCCGCCGACCCAGCCCCGGGGAAGCAGTCTGCTTCCATCGTCAAGATGCGCGGGCTTGGAAAGCCCCGTAGACCCTTCTCCTCTGTCCTACCTACAGGCTTGCTGTGACGCGGGGTGGACTGGGTTTGGTTTGGCCGGGGACCGGACCACTGGTTGCGCAATCTTTCAGACACTCCCAGGCCACGGTGGTCTGAGCCCACCAACCGCCCGCCCCCTGGGAGAAACCAAGACTGTCTGCTTGGTAAATAGAGGCACAGTCTCAGAAACTCACCCGCACAGTTCTATCCTGTCCTGCAGGGTCACTGTGAGGGAAGTGGACTCAGTGGCTTGGTGGACTCAGACATCAGACATGCAACCCATCCTGCTGCCCTCCCCTGGGGCCCCGCTGTGCCCCCCGAAGCTCTTTGAAAAGTGACTGCTAGTACCCTGACCACTCGGCTGACTGAGGCACCACGCTGGACTCTGTCCCATCATGTGGGCGGCTTGAATTTGCAAATGAAGACAGAGAGAGGACAGAGGCGCTGGGCTTAGAGCAGGCAGTGCCCCGCAGGGGCAACAGGACTGGCAAGCAGGACTCCCTCCACCCACCCATCTCAAGGGACAAAGCTCTCAGGCCACCAGGGGGCTCTGTGGTGTACTTGGGGTCCTTAATGAACTTGGAGGGCGTGCCTGGGTCCCTGCAGAAGGCATATCCCACCCCCACCCCCAGACCGACGTGAAACCTGCGCTCGGCTGGCACAGCCCGGGGCCGGTAGACCCACCTGCATGCTCGTCATGGTGATGCCCGTCGCCCAGGCCGGCATCGGCCTTGTAGATGCCGCCTCCGCCGCCCGGGGGGTGGCCCAGCTCGGCGCCCGCGTCCGTGTCACTGTGGCCCGGCTTCATGCTCTTTCTGCGGCGAGGCTGATATTTGTAGTCGGGGTGATCTTTCTTGTGCTGCACACGCAGCCGCTCAGCCTCCTCCACAAACGGCCGCTTCTCGGTCTCACTCAGCAGCCTGCGGGCCCGGCCGGGCAACAGTCAGGCTGAGCCCGACCCCGCGGGCACCCCGGCCATCCCGAACTCCGGCCAGTGGCTCACACTGGGAAGAGACCCAGGCTGGCCAGTCTCTGGCCCCCCACCATCCCCGGGGGGGGGGCCACCAGCTCCCCTCCACTCCACCCCCACCCCTAGTCCCGGCTCCAGGGCTCAGCTTGGGGTTCCAGGGCGGCTTGTGCTCACGGGTGGGGCAGCTGCCGCCAGACCGTTAAGGCTCCCTGGCCACCTTCCTCTTCCGCCCTCCCTCTCTGAGGGTGTCTCTGCCTGTCCCACACTGTGGGGCTTGTGCCAGAGGGCAGGGGTCACAGGGGCCAGACCCTGCTGAGAAGTCTGCCGGGACAAAAGGGAGACAGGGCTCACTCACAGGCGGGCAGACCTAGAGGGACAGGAACACTGGCAAAAGTCCCCGCCTCTGACTAAAGCTCAGACGCTTCCCAGAGCTTCTCTCTAATCCTCTGCTGGACGGGGCGCCTCGGGTGCTGGGGGGAGGCACTGCCAGGGGGCTGCCCATCCTAGTCTAGGAATGTGCCACACTGGAGGCTGGGATGAGACCTGGTCCTTGGAAAGAGCTCTAGGCGCCCAGTCCCAGAAGGACGCCCAGTCCCAACCCAGAGAGACCCACCTCCAGCCCTGGCAGTGAGTCTGATGCGCTGGGCGCTGGGTGCAGCCCCCGGGCTGCTGCTGCTGCCCTACTTTCTGCTTCCCAGAGCACAACAAAACGCCCGCCTGACGCTGCCAGAGGGCACCAAGTCCCAGCCCCTACACCCTCTTCCTGGGCCAACGCAGAGAAGTGGAATTGTGGAGACAGGGCCCAAAGCAGACTCTTGCTCAGGAAGTGGACGCCCCCAGAGGGCATCTCCCCCGACCTCTCCGCGGGGAGGTCCCGGCCCTGCAGCCCCTCACAGCTCCAGGGGCCAAGCGCGTTCGGAGCCGCCTTCCACCTGCGCCCGGCAGCTGGGGGGGCACAAGCACCCCGCGCCGCCCGCAGCCCCGCGACCCCGCGGCCCTTACCGCCACAGCTTGCCCAGCGTCTTGCTGAGTTCGGCGTTGTGCAGGTGCGGGTACTGGTCGGCCAGCTTGCGGCGCGCCGCCTGCGCCCACACCATGAAGGCGTTCATGGGCCGCTTCACGTGCGGCTTAGCCTTGAGCGCGCCGCCGCCGCCGCCGCGCACGGGCATGGGCACCAGGCTCCAGTCGTAGCCGCGGAGCACCTGCGACACGGCGTCGCGGATGCAGGCGGGGAAGCGCTCGTCCGCCGCCGCCTCGCCCGCCTCGCCCCGGCCGCCGCCCGTGCCCGCGGCGCGGCCCAGGCCCTCGGAGCCCGCGGGCGACGGCGGCGCGTCCGAATCCGAGTCCTCCACGTGCGACATGGAGCTGGCGGTGCCCGACGGACTGCAGGGCGGCTGCGCGCGTGCCTCGGTCATGTCCAGCATTGGGGCTGCCGCTCCTCGTCCCGAGGTCTCCGCGGGGACCGACCTGCCAGCCAACCACCCGTGTGCGCTGCGCCGCTGCTCCGCTGCCTCCGCCGCCGCCGCTGCCGCCGCGGCTCCGAAACCTCAACAAGTTTCTTTAAGCAGCGGCCACCAGGCCCCGCCCCCGGCCCGGCTCCCCATTGGCCCTCCCGCGCCCGCCCTCTTGGGTGGAGCCTAGCCCCGCGCCCCACTACCCTTCAAGAAGGCGCCGCGGTCCCTGCCCCGCTCGGCGCGCCCCACGTGGGGACAAGCTGGGGCCCGGGGGTCCCCCTAGGAGAGCTGGGAAGAGAGAGGACGCAAGGACAGGCACCTCGGTGTCCCGAGTCCTCAGAGTCTCCCCGCGGGCGGTCGCAGCCCCCGTGCTCCCAACTCGGGGTCCCGCGGGGAAGTCGGACCACGGGGACCTTTGACCCCTCGTTTGTCCCGATCCCTAACGTCCGGCCCGCAGCTGGAGGCGCCAGGGTCAGCCCTGCCAGCCTCCGGCCCGGGAATGGCCGGCCGCACCGGGCGCGACGTTCAGCGGCCACCCAACGCGCGCCGAGTGCGCAGGAGGCCAGCGGAGCCGGTGACCCAGGCCTCCGCCCCCGCCGGGTGCGAGTGTGGAAAGTGCGGGCGGGGGCGCTGGGCGAGGCCGGGTTGACCCCAGCTGCCGAGTCTCCTGGGCCGCCGGGCGGATGGCGTGGCCGGACGCGGGGGCCCGGGACCTTCCGGGTGTGACCCGGGGTGTGGGGCGCCGAGACTGCGCGGCCCTGGGTGGTCGGTGGAGGCCTCTTCAGGCCTCTGCGTCCTGTGACCGGGAAGAGAAGGGAGTGAGAACGGCTGGGGAGGAGGGGGAGCGAGGGGGCGGCGGGGTCGGAAAAGGGACATTTCCCTGGAGGTGAGCGCAGCGCTGCTGCTCGGAGCGCAGCCGAGGCCGCCCCCGCGAGTTGGCCTCGGGCCCAGGAGCCCTCGAGGACTCCTCGGTTTTTTGCACCAATCGTGCGGGGAAGCGACCCACCGGCAGCCCCAGAGCTGAGCCAGCCCCCATCCCCGTTCTTGGGACGCGAGCTTGCGACCTGGTGACTGCGCCCCAGGGCATAGCTCTCAAAGCGGTGGCGCAGTGTTTAGAGACCCAGCAGGCAGCCGGGGGCTACTCTGTGTGCAGGAGTTTCCTAAAGACAGACGCAGAGAGGCGGGGGGAGCGTCACCACCACTACCGTGCACCTTGGCTAATGTGAGAGCCCACTTCTCAGGTCGTGCCTTCCGTGCCCGCCCCAGCCAGAAGACGCCCGCTGCACAGGCGTGCGCCAGGGGATACAGCCTTCCCAAGGTCTCAAAGCGGCAAATTCCTTAAAAACCAGCCTTGGCAGCATTGACTTGCCCCAGCGCAGAGGCCTTCACCGCCCAGAGTCGGTACCAGCAACCAAGAACCTTAAAGCCCAATGATGGACACGCTGCGCTGCTGCAGCAGGGCCTGGAAGCTGTGTGTAGCCACCTGGGGGAAGAGGGTTCCTTGGGCTGCCCGGGAGTGAGGAAGGAGTACACGGGTAACCAAGACTTGGTTGTGTGGCCCCACCGCCTAGAATGCCCAGCAGTCTTCCCCACTCTGGTAAAAGTGTGCTGTCCTCTGGGCCCTCCCAAGAGGTGGCTTCAAGAGGGGGCGGTGGCGGAGGGAGTCTCCCTCTGGGAGGGACCCTTTCCCCTCCAGAATCCTCTTCCTCACTGTCTAGATGTGGACTCAAGAGGCATCCAGGGAACTGATAGGTCCACCCGGGACCCTTGGAATGAACCAGGGTCCCACGAGGATAGGCGGAGGTGCCCCAAACTGTGTGCACCCCTGTTTCTGGATCTGTGGAACTTATGCAGACCCCCACAAAAGGCTTCCCTCCTCCACTCCCACCCCTCAGCCACCCACGATAGGCCCTGGCATTTCTCTCATCCCCTGCCTGTTTCTTTATTTCATCCTTTTACTGGTAGTTCAGCGGCCTCGGCATTGGGTCACTAACCCCAAGGTCAGCAGTTCCCGCCCACCAGCTTCTCCAAGGGATGAAAACGAGGCTGTCTGCCCCCATAACAATCGTGAGTCTCGGGAACCCACAGGGGCAGTTCTGTCCGGTTCTGCAAGGTGGCTGTGAGCCAGCCTCCACGCGATGGCGGGCAGTGTTTGCTGCTGCGGTGAATCAGAAGTGATCCGATGACCGCCGGTGTGGTGTAATCGGCAAAGGGAGACAAGCTCAAGTAAAACTCGGTCACACGGCCCTGCCTTGGCGCTCTGGTGGGATCGTGGTTACGAGTTGGCCTGCCAACCACGAGAGCCACAGTTCTAAACCACCAGCGGCTCTGAAGGGGAAAGACGAGGCTTTCTGCTCCCTTGGGCAGTTATGGCCATGGAAATCCACAGGGGCAGGTCGACCCCCGTGCCCAGGGTCTCTATGGGTCAGAACAGCCGCAACGATGTCTCCTAACATCATCTCCTTCGTCTAACAAGGACGGCCCATCCCCCGATGGGATCACTTCGAACCAAAAAGCCACTTCCACTCCTGGGGACCCTGTAGGACAGGGTGGATGGAGTGCTTCTGGTAGTTAGTTTCTGAGATGGTCACTGTTGACTGGAACAGAACACCCTGTCTTTCTCCCCTGGAGCGGCTGGTGGTTTCAAACTCCTAGCCTTTCCGGTCGCAGCCCAGTGTGTGTAAGCCCTAAGCCACCAGGGTTTATGAGACAATCTCGGGCATTAAAGCCAAACAAAGCCAGACTGCAAGTAGACTGATTCTGAGCAACCCAACAGGGCTGTGGAGACCCGCCCCTGTGGGTCCCCTGCCACCAGGGCTCCCAAACCGCAGGCGCAGAGACTGTGCTTTACCACACAGAAACACACATTCATCCACACCAAGCCTCACGCCCCACTTGGACCCTCGTCTCCTGGCACCCTGCCCCTTACCTGTCCTGGACACCAAGCTCCTGGCTCTTCCTGGGGCGTGGCTGCTCTGAGCTGCAGCTCTTGGGCTGGGAGGGGCTTCTGCCAGAGTAGGGGGAAGGGAGCAGGGTGCCTGGTCTGGGGACCAGCCCCAATTGAGCTTCCTTCTCCACCCCCAGAGGGAAGTCGCATTTTAATTAGGCTCACGATGCTCACGTTTCAGCCCTCCCTAAGTGCAGACCTCAAGTGCATGGTCAGGCGTCACTGAGAAGGCAAATGGGGCTTCAGATAAACAGACTTGCAGAAGAAGTGCCCGAGGCAGGTCTGAGCACCCTGCATCTCCCGTGTGTCTATTTGTCTGTGACCTGAAGAAGAGGGGTCAACGGAGACCACTCGTGGCTGGATACTCAAAGGATTAGACCCCGGGGCCCTTTCCCAGCACCATGCAACATCCAGAAGTCTTGTTCAGCGGCCAAAAGAAGTTCCCTTTGTCCCAGCCACCCTCTGGCCCGACGTCATCAGGGGAGGTGGCTGGACCTCATAGCCTTCTACAGAGGCAGGCCTGGGCCTGGGCAGCAGAGGACAAGGGTCGAAGCTCCGTTCTAAAAGTCACTGTTTCCAGTGAGACATGTGCCTGCAGCAGACCAGCTGGAATGCCTACCCCACCACCCCCACCCCCTAGTTCTGAAGTTTGGAAATGAGGTCTATGAAGATGTGAGAGGGTGTCCAGATCCCACCTAGTGGTGAAGAAGTGCAGGAAACTCTCGGGGACAATGCAGACAATGGAGTCAGAGGTTGGAGGGATGGGGCCACAAGCCAAGGAGTGCTGGCGGAGACAAGGAAAGACGCTCCTTGGAGCCTTCAGAGGAAGCCTGGCATGGAGAGAGGATGAGTCTCCGCTGTTTTGAGCCTCTCACCCAGCTTGTGGCATCCCGTCTCCCTTTATTTAGATTTACCGGTGGCTCTTTACATCAGCGGCAGCTTCGTGGGAGTCCTGCGGCAAGCATGTGCACCGCCACTATTTCTCCACGGAGAGCTGCTCGCTGCCCGCCTCTGCCTGCCCCCACGGGGGTCACGCTCATGAGGTCTCTAATGCCTCCATCCCTCTAGTGCACACGGGGCCACAGACAATGGCCCAGTGTCAGCGTAGCTTTTTATTTCGACTGAGAAACCACAGCCCGAGTCTGCCTCCCAGGATGCCGCTTTCTGTCTCTGTTGTGTCGGTGGTGGTGGCCGAGCCTGCATATCCCACAGGCGTGACCTGTGGAAGCTGAGCAGTGCCTCAGGGCGACTGAGGCAGCATGGAGGCCTCTGAGTGATGTTGTTGTTGCTGCTGCTGCTGCTGCTGCTGCTGCTGCGCACACCAGAAGGAACCCCCACCCCTTCCCCACAGCGGTGGTGATGTTGGGGCTCATTGCTGCAGCCATCGGGTCCAGACATCCTGTCCAGCGTCTTCCTCTTCTTCAATGCCCCTCTGCTTTACCAAGCACGGATCCCCCCCGCCCCCCCACTGGTCCCTCTTCAGAGGATGCCCAAAGCACTGGAGACGCAGGCTCCCAGATTTGTGGATAAGGAGCACGCTGGCTGCACGTCTTCCAGGACAGACGTCCTCGTCCACGCTGCAGATCCCGTTCTTCTGGGGTCTTTCCCATTCCGTGTCCTACTTTCACAGGCACGTGAGGTGACAGGCGCCCCGCCACGGGAATGAGACGCACCTGAGCCCTCAGAGTGACACCCTCTCTCTTCACCTCTTTGGGGTGCGCAGCAGAGCTACCCACTGACATGTGAGGTGGGGTTCCCGGAGCATGCGGTATGGATCCAGGCACGATTGTCGAGGGGGCTGGGTGTCCCTGAGGAATGATCGATTCCCGCGTGGCAGAGGTGCCGCTTCTGAGCAGGGAGAGTGCGGCAGGTGAGGCCTTGGCTGCGTAGTCAGGAAGCCTGGGTTCACTGGAATCGGGGTGGGGGGGCACCTCCTAGAGGGGGTGTCAAGTAGAAAACTCCCAGGCACTGCTATGAGATCGATTCTGACTCAGAGCCACCCTGCAGGGCAGTGGAGAACGGTCTCCAGGTGGGGTGGTGGTGAGTCCAAGATTGTAGTGCTTTACAGGAGTTGAAAGGCTCATCTCTGGCCTGCGAAGCAGCTGGTGGCTTTGAACTCACAATCTTGAGGTGAGCAGCCCAGTGCACTCCCACTAGCCCACAGCGCTCCCGGGGTGAAGTAGAGAGTCAGCCAATAAAAGGAAAAAGCCTTCCAGGAGCCGGTGTGACATGAGGGTGGCAACATGGGCTCTGAGCTGGCTCTGAGGACGGTGTGGGAGCAGGCTGGCACTCCACGTCCCCCTACAGCAATGGCAGTACCTCTGGAACGCCCACTCGGTGGGCGAGGGAGGTGGGCGTGATCTCTAAGAAGAAAGGGTGGTGGTTCTGGATGTAGAGGCATTAGGGGCTCACGGCGGCTGGACTCCATTGTCTGTGGCTCTTTGTCCCAGAGTCTTGTGGCAGCAGCGTGGGGACACCTGTCCCACCTGAGCAAGCTTGTGCGTGGGACACCAGCCTATATGGTTCCCACCAGCCGGACTCACCATCACTCTCCGCTCGAGTCTCCTGGGCACTGCCAGGTGGCCTCTGCTCCACAAAGAGCACACAGCAGGATGACCACCTCCTGTCCCCAGACACCAGCTGTGCGCTGTGCCCGTTGCCTGTGAGCCTGTGCTGGAAGCAGGGAGCATGGTGGGCACTGCTCAAGCCGAGACCGCCACAGAATGTGAGATCGGGGCCAGGTTTGGGGGGGTGTTGAATTCAGGCGCCTTCTGGACCCAGGAGGGGGAAGGAGTTGGCAGGGTGAGTCTCCCGGGAGTGGCAGCAGACCCTGGGGGTGGCTGGGGAGCAATCCCAAGTGTCCCCAGTGCCCCCTTCGAGGCCACCCACGCCTAAGCTGACCACCGGCAGTTCTGAGGATGTTTGTTATGCAGCTCTGTGCTGTGCCGGGTGGCTGAGGCACTGATGGCTACACTCGCTGGTTGGTCTCTGTGGGCAAAGTCTGAACCGCAGGAAGCTCAGAGCAGGATTCTAAGAACGCCAAGGACACCGCCCCTCTCTCAGCCACAGCTCCACGCTCCAAAGGTGCCAAGATGCTCCCTGTTCTGTCTCGGGCTCTACCTGGAAGTCCAGCAGGCTGCCGGCTCGTCCTGCCCACTGGAGACAGGCGTGGGTGCTCCTGGCCAGGAGCCGAGGAATTGGGGGGTTGGGGGGTGGGGGCTGGGGACCGGGGCCAGGGCTGCCGAGCCAAGAGCACAGCTGTCTGTGACTCATGTCCCAGGACGCCCAGCACATGGCTCAGCACCTGCTGGGCGCTCCTTGCCCGCACCTGCCGCCTCCCCCTCCCAAGGACTATCGGGGGCGGGGGGGGGGGGGTATTGGCCGCTGGACAGGCAGCTCGGCCCCCACTGAGCACCCCTTCAAAGAGCGTGACAGATGTGAGGGCACCTCCGTCCCGCCCGCCCTCTCCACAACCCAGATTTCAGCAGATGAAAAATGGGGGTAAATGGAGGGTGCACGATTCGCGGCAGGCTGGGTCCCTCGGGGTGCAGGGACAGCTGTGGCCCATGCCAGGGACAACTGGCCCCATGGGTGGGGGCCTGCCGGGCTGGGGGTGCCCAGGGACAGCTGGAAGAGGTGCTGACACAGGCTTATTCCTCGGTGACACCGCCCCGCAGCTGCTGGGAGCTGTGCCAGCCCGTAGTCCCGTGCGCCAGAGCTGCCCGGGGACTCAGCTCGCCCCTCTCCTCCGTGGCCCTACCACTCTCCCCTTGCTCCACGAGGGGCCTCTCAGAGCTGGCCTGGTGCCCTCAGCCTCATCTCTGTCCACTCGCAGTCTCCGCAGTGGCTTTGCCTTGGGAAGCCTGCAGGCCCTCTTGTGTGGGGAAGGAGGCTTGGAGCAGACCCTTGGGGTGGAGGGCATGGGGCAGGGGTGGTGGTATATGCAGAGGCAGCCGCTTAGGGTCTGCCTGTTCAGGGGCCCTGCCGGGAGACTCCCAGAATTCTGTCTGCTGGTCCTCACGCCGCTCACTCTCTGAGCACCAGAGACACCTCACTGGAACAATTTTTGGAGACTCCTCGATGGACCTCTGCAAAGGCGAAGAAGGAAGTAGGGGTAGAAATGCCAGCCAGGAATGGCAACCGCTCCGGGTGATTTCCGAAGTTACCCTCAGCTGCTCGGCCGCTCCCCAGCAGAGCGGGCTCCCCGAGCCGGTCTACATGCCCCTCAGCCAGCGTCCTGGGAAGACCCAGGCCCCAGAGGAAACTCAAGTTGCCCCCTTCTGTTGGCTGCGCCCACCCTGGACCGCCTGGGAGCCAGAGTGGGAGTGGGAACAAGGGCCCTTTCTGCTGCCACAATGGGTCCTTGTGCCTCCTCAGGGGACAATGCGGCCCGGCCAGGGCAAGTGCAGACAAAGGGTTCTTTGTGAGGCCTGTCTCCACCTGAAAAGCAGCCCAGGGTCACACCTGATGGCGAGTGACCTTCCTTCCTCCGCGCTGCCCTTCCTTGAGCCCTCCATGGCCTCGAGCCATGCCGGCACCCGAGGCACCCAGGGAGGCTGGGGTAAGGGGGGCAGCCTGACCATGGAGGGGGTCACTCTCTCTTGACTCCCTCCACCAGGCCTGGCTCTGGGAGGAAGAGTGGGGGACAGAGGTGCAGGTGGTGGGCTGCAGGGCCCCAGCAGAGCTAGTTGTCCCTCTAAGTTCCTGGAGCTCCCTGCCCCCATGGAATCCAGGAGGGGGTGGTATCTATTGCCACATCATGGACACACTAGACCCCAAGGACAAGGGGCCCCCCCTTGTCTCCCCGCCAGCTACACAGATCCCTTACCACCCCTATCCTTGAAGGGGGTGGAGGGGGGCAGGGTCCAGTAGTCTTCAGCCCCGGGCTGGCCTAGAGGGGGCGGTCTGATGCCTGACCGTCTTTCCCTAGCCTCACAGAGCTCACACACAGCTCTGAGGACATCATTCATAAGCAATTGGGGGGGGGGAATATTCTTTTTAAGCAATTGAACCCCAAACCACCCACCTACCCTCTCAGAGTGGCTTCTGACTGGTGGTGCCCCCCCCCACCCCCGTAGGACAGAGGAAGAACTGCCCGGTGGGGTTTCTTTATGGACACAGAAAGCCTCGCCTTTCTTTCACGGGGTGACCGGTAGATTCAAGCTGCTGACCTTTCAGTTAGCAGCCTGGTGCTGAACCCACCATGCCCCCCCTCCCCGAGTGCCTTCAAAAGGCCTGTCGCTAAGGCAAAACTGAGAGACTGAAAGTCAGGGCAGCTTCCGCCAAGCTGGAAATTCAGAAGCACGAGTTAGTCCATGGGAGAAAGATTTGCAGTCTTGGAGACCCACACAGGCAGCTCTAGGCTGTCTTTCTGTATCTTTTTCAAATTTGCTTAATTTTATCATTGGTGAGCATCCTACACAACAAAATGCACACCAAGCCGACAGTTCCTAAGTATATAATCCAGGGAAACTGATTGTACACTCCCACTACTCCCGTCTTCCTTTTTGTGAGTTGCTCTACCCCCGTGGATCATCTTAGGTTCATATTTATTTAAATCATTTTTTGGGGGGGTTCATATAGCTCTTACCACAATCCATGCACACATCCATGGTGTCAAGCACACTTGTACATAGGTCGCCATCATCGTTCTCAAAACATTTTCTTTCTCCTTGAGGTATCAGCTCATTTTCCCCTCTCCCCCATCCTCCCTCCCTCATGAATCCTTGATAATTTATACATTTTTTTCATGTCTTACACCGACCGCTGTCTCCCTTCACCCACTTTGCTACTGTCTGTCCCCCTGGGAGGGGATTATATGGAGATCATTGTAATCGGTTCCCCCACAGCCCCCCCCCCACTTTTCCCTCACCTTCCCGGTATTGTTACTCTCACTCTTGGTCCTGAGGGGTTTATCTCTCCTGGATTCCCTGTGCTTCCAGCCCTTGTCTGTACCAGTGTACGTGCTCTGGTCTAGCCGGATCATATGCTGACTCGATGAAAGTGAGAAAATTGAGAATAAAATTTGACGACTGGGGGTCGAGGTAGGAGGATGCTATGAGACTGATGATGGCAACAAATGTGCAAATGTGGTCTGCATACAACTGACGTATGTATTGGTCGTGATAGGAGCTGTATGAGCCCCCAATAAAGTGATTTTTTTTTTTAATTTGAGGACTAAGATGACTTGACTCAAGCCGTAGTATTATCTGTTGCCTCATCTGCCGGTGACGAAAGTTGACCACTCAAGAAGTAAGACTGACTCATCACTGCTCGGCCTTCATGGTGCAATAATTCAAGACTATTGAAAGGACTGTGGGCTACGGGGAGACCAAACAGGCGGAGTGTTCCTTAGAGGCCAGGATGGTGAGACGTGGTCTCACATACCTTGGACACGGCATTCGGAGGGGCCAGTCCCTGGTGCGGGGAAGGGCGGCATGCTTGGTAGAGTGGAAGGCGGGTGAAGAAGAGAAAACCCCTACACAGGATGGACGGACACAGTGGCTGCAACAGGGAGCCCCACGTGATGGGGATGTCGAGGACAAACGCAGGACAGGCAGTGCTTCCTC
The DNA here is from genome assembly GCA_004026705.1 of Nesogale talazaci. Classification (NCBI taxonomy): domain Eukaryota; kingdom Metazoa; phylum Chordata; class Mammalia; order Afrosoricida; family Tenrecidae; genus Nesogale; species Nesogale talazaci. The sequence goes on along the minus strand of PVJH01023196.1, from coordinate 21,280 downwards.
TTCGGAACATGGGTCAGAACCCGCTCTACATGGTGCCCAGCAAAAGACAGAAGATGTCTAACAAGCAAACCAGCCAGAATAGATACTGAGGCGGACCTTACGATATAAGAAGTCATTTTTTTAATTAAACAAATACATATATATATATATATATGGAGCTCTGATGAATACATAAAAGATTATTTGAGGATTTGCTTCTGCAACCCCTCCTCCTTCCAGGGCCAGCTCCTGAGCAGTGCCTGGCTGCTCTCATCCTCAGAATGTTGGGGTGCTGGTGGCCTGAGCTCCAGGGTTTGTTCCCTCCCCATGACCAGGGCCCCAGCAGGAGTGCCATTGCTGAGCTAGGACAGAGGTGGGTGAGGGATCCTTCTCCAAAGAGCGCTCCTGACGTCGGGGACCTCAGATGTCAACAAGCAGAGCCTGAGAGCTAGGAGGGGACAGGGACCCTCCCGTATTCACTGGTGAATGAATGAATGAATGAATGAATGGAGGCGTGGGTGACTGCTGGAGCGGCACACTCGCGTACAAAGATGCCTTTACTCCTGCAGTGCCACGCTCGGCCTGAAGGGGCGCGCGCGCGCTCCTCGCCCGAGGGCGCGCTAGGGAAGGAAAGTGGGCGGGACCCTGGTGGAGGCGGGGCTCTGGTGGAGGCGGGGCTCGAGGAACATGGGAGGAACTAGTGAACGGAGGGGCGGGGTTATGGGCGGGGCCATGGGCGGGGCGGGGCGGAGTGGGAGTGGGCGGGGCCTCACAGGGCGCCCCAGCGGGCGGGGTCGGCGCGCGTGCGTCCTGACGGCCCAGCGATGGCGGCGCCCGCGACGTCGCTGAGGAAGCGGAGGCGCGGGGACGCGGACAACGGGCCGGCGTCTCCGTCCCCGCCGACGCGCGAGCACCCGGGCTGCCTCCGCGCCGGCACCTTCTGGCTGACCAGGGTCGTGCTCCTGAGGGCCCTAGCTTTCGTTTACTGTGAGTGCGCTGTGGCCCCCACTCCCAGCCCCTCGTGCGTGGGGGCACGCGCGTGCCCCGCCCCGTGCCGCGTCGCGCATGCGTCCCTGCCTCTCGAGCACGCACGCACGTGGGTTCTGGGCAGGTGAAGCCCCACCTGGAACCCTGGCCTTCCCTGCGTTCCCCATTGCCCCGAGCCCCAGGCCCCCCAAAGCTGACGCAGCGCCCTGGTGGTGGCCCGGGGACCCCCTCCTCCCTCCCTCCTTAGGCGCACCCCCTGAGGTCAGCAAGCTTCTTGGGCACGTTCTTTTCCCGCGCTGAGCTCTCCCTGCAGAGCTGGGTGGGCTGGGCGGAAGGTGGCTGGACAAATGTGGGGAGAAGCCCCCGTGCCTCAGAACGCAGGAGCACCCCCTCCATAGATATACAGAACTGTCCCCTACATACATGCACGCACATCCTCCTCCCATAAGGATGCACCCACAGGCCCCTCCCCTCTATTCCTCCCATCAATACAGATGCAGCCCCTGCCTCTGTCAGTACAGACACCCCTGCCCCTGTAATGTAATGCCCTTCCCCCAGTTAATGTAAGGAGATTCCTCTCTGCGAGACCAGCAGTGTCCACTCTGCCCCTGGGTGCTGGGTGCACTGTTGACCAGGCCCCAGGCTGCAGCCTCTGCCCCCGTGCCCTCTCTCCTAGATTCACAGAGCAAGCATGCTGTGTACAGAGCCCTGGAGGTCACCGGAGGCTGTACGCAGGGCACACGTTCCCATGAACCTTCCCAGCCAAAGCTTGCTTGCCCTGCTGCCCAGAGCTTAGGGGGACAAGGAGGCAGCATTAGCCACCACCACCCGCTACACAAACACACACACAGACAGCTGCCCCGCCTGGCAGGGGCTGGGATAAAGATTTGACCCTTGGCTGAACACTGCACAGGCCCACGTTGCTGCCAGCCTGACCTCACGGCCACTTCCAACGCCCTCCCACCCCCTGAGGAGCCCTGGTAGCATGGTGAGTGAAGATCGGGTTTCCAGTTGCAAAGGTGGCTGTTCAAACCCACCAGCCTTTCCCAAGCGAGAAAGACGAAGCTGTCTGCCCCTCTCAAGACGCAGCCCGGGAGGCCCACAGCTGCAGCTCTTCGTGCTCTACAGGGTCACTGTGATTCAGAATCAGCCCAACAAGAGTGACTTTGGTTTTAGACTCCGGTATATGGAGGTCTCTGAATGGAGTCAGTAGCTTGTACACAGACATCATATTCACCAGGAGGTTGGTGGGTTGGATCACACCAGAATACAGACCAAGCCAGGGGCTTCCTAAGAATCCCCTATGGGAGCAGGAAGCCTCATCTTTCAACAAGGGTTCGAACCAGGGGCTGGAGCCCACAGCTTTTCTGAGTTGGTTTTTGACACAGGGTCCCCCTGTGGGAACTCATTCCAGCCTCCGGGTTGGAGGCTGGAGCCCTGAGGGGAGCAGCCCAGTGTATGAGCCGCTCACTGTGCTGCCCGAGTCCACGACGGCCGCCCTGCAGGGCAGAGTAGGACGGTCCCGCTGCATTTCCCAGGCAGCTCTCTGCCCCAGGGGTGCTCCCACTCTGTCAACATGCGAGCTACTGATGAAATGATCAAGTCAAAATGGTCTACCAACTGCAAGAATGCAAGGCATTTATTTTTATATATGACACTCATAAATACATTGAGCATTTTTTATATGTACAATGTAAGTTTATGTACCTTGCATAATCAGGTGAGTCCATATTGCACAACACAACACAATGAACTGTGTATACATTTTTTGTCATGACCTGAGTTGACTCTGGTGACTTGCCCTCAATGGAATGAACCAGGGAAGCATAGTCCGGACAGGAGCTGCTGACAGCCAGCCTCCAGCACGCTTCCAAGTGCTCCTCAGTCGTGCTGGAACAATACTTGGACCTAATGATCTTTATGTGGGAAAAGGCTTGACTCACATAAATAAGTTGAGCTGAATCAAACAGTCGAGGAGGCAGCACATTTTCTCATGTTTGGGTACTTTCCCTCTGCATGTAAGTTCCAGAAGTGTCCATGTGCTCTGGACTTCAGCAGAACATCGGCTTGCAGGGTCAGAATCTCCCATTCTGTATGAAAGTGATATGTTTTTGCCTTCTTGCATGGTCCAGCCCCCCCCTCCCCATTTTAATACCTTTTCTTACGTTTAAGAGAGAAAAAACCAAGGTCAAAAAAAATTGGCGCTAACTTAGCATGTCAGTCTTACTGCACTTAGCGCAGTTGTTTGCGCATGCGTTTGGCACCTAAGATTGTCTACGATTAAGTGATGGGATGGGTGATAGGCTTACGTCTACTTTTTTTTAATGCCACGTGATCTCCCCACACGACATTTGAGATTGACGAGTAGATCGCGACCGACGTATTGAGCAGCCCTGCCGTGTGGAGGCAGACAGCCTCCTCGTTCTTCTGCAGAGCCCCTGGGGGGCGCGAACACTGGCCTGGGGCTTAGAGCTCTGCGTAACCCATGACGCCACCAGGACACCTGAACTTGCCCATGTGAACCAAAACTACACGCCCCGAGCTTCTCAGATTATCATCGGGCTGTGCTGCTCACCCCTCCTCGTGCCCCGACCCTCTCCTCATGCTGTGGTGACCCCCATCCATAAAATTCTTTTCGTTGCTACTTCATCGCTGTCGTTTTGGTACTGTGATGGATCAAGCGACCCCTGTGAGAGGGTCGTTCCACCCCCAAAGGGGTCGTAACCCACAGGTTGTGAATCGCTGGCATAGACAGTCAGTTTGGAAGCCCAGCTGGCCCTTGATCAAATGGGCCAGGCCAGAGGACGGAAGTTCTTTGGAAAGACCTGCCCCCACGGCCCGGTGGAAGGCCCAGGGGTATCGCCACAGAGGCCTCGGCCGCAGTCTGCCTGCCGTCACCTCCTCATCCACGCCATGTGCTTGGTCTCGACCACGGGCCTTTAATGGGAGGAGCTGCCAGTGTCGGGTTTCACCTCGGCTTCTGCCTTGTTCCTTTTCTCGCTTTCTCCTGACTTACATTAAAAATAGTTCCCGCCACGGTGACTTTATCTGCCAGGGTATTAAGTCGTCACTCTGTGCTCACGGCTGTCACTTAGCAGAAGATGGAGTTGAGAACAAGCCGAGCGCTGAGATTTTAATAGACCTGGAAAAGGGGGGCCCGGAGCAGCACACATGCCCCGGCGGCTCTGCCCAGGGGGAGCCCAGTTTATAGAAAGCGGCTGTCCGGGCTCTACTGGGCCCTGGCTCTGGTCCCCGGAGCCAGGCTGCCTCTGGTCTCCTCGGAGACTGCTCAGTTGAGAAGGCAGCAGACCTGCGGGTTAAGCGAGTTCTGGAAGCTACAGATGGGATGTCTTGCAAAAGCGTCTCCCCTGACCCCTCTGGGGAATAGTCGAATTGGTGTCCGTGTGTTTGGTTTCTCGGCTCTAGCAAGACGCCCCTTGATTTCTCAGCTTCCAAGGGATGTCAGTCTCAGGCTGGTCCAGTGGTGGCCACCCTGTGTTCACTTCCTCTGGGGAGGCTCAGAGGAGCCCAGGTGGCGCAGTGCTTGAGCGCTCGTTGTTGGTGGGTGGTTTGGACTCAGGGACCCTGGAGGACGGGGGAGACCGCCTCACCCTCCCCCAGTTCCCGAGTCTGGCCATCTTCCTAGAAGCTGACTGCGGCATGTGCCACATCTCTCTCCCTCAAGCACCCATCTCTCTGTTCCCAGCCAGGGGTTTTAACCACCGTGCCCGCGCCCCCCCCACCGGCTGCCCATGAAGGTAGCTGGCCGGCGTAGAGGCAGTAGTGGCTGCCCTGCCCTGGGCTGCTGTGGGCCAGGCTGGGGTCCAGAGCAGCAGCTTCGCGGGTTTGTTTTGACCAAGGGTCCCTCTGGTCATTCCAGGGTCTGAGGCAGAAAGACCCAGGGACCTGTGCCCGGCAGGTGGCTTTCTTGCAAAGCCCCAAAGGGCAGTCCTGCTCGGAGTCCCTCAGAGTCGGGGTTGACCCCCTGCCACCCACCAAAAGCAGAAGGGTCTGGACCTCGCCAGAAACACAGACAGCCTCCATCCCCCAGAGCCCTAGCATCCCTCAGAGCCTCCAAATCCCAGACACCTCCAAAAGCTTAGAACCCCAGAAGTCCAGACTCCTTCAGAACCTCACGCTCCCTCAGAGCCCCAGGATGAAGAGTCGGGCCAGGAAGCCCACCATCAGCTTGTCCTGCTAGCAACCTGGCGTGTGAGCCGGGCGCCGGTCCTTCTCAGGGTGGCCCCGTGTGTTCCCCTATGCTCTGTGTGTCTCCATAGCCGCCTCCTGGGGGGCCCTTCAGGAGGAAGCCCTGCCGGCCCTGCTTCCTGGGCAAAGGCAAGCTGGAACGGCAGACCCTGCCTGCACCCCCCGGGTCACACAGCTGCCCCCGCCCCTGGGGACCAAGGCCAACACAGGTGCTTCCAATCATGCCTCCTCCTCTTGCCCAGGTTGGGCAGGAGCTGACAAGGGCCTGGGGTCAGCCCTCAGTCTTCCTCCCCAAGGCAGAGACCATGCTGGTCCTGCCCCTCCCCCCCCACCCCCACTGCCCCTCACCTGCCTGCAGAGCAGACCCAGCACCTGGCCTGACCTCCCCAGGGTGCTGGAGACACCGCAGGGCCCTGTGGGTGCCAGATGAGGCTGCTCACCTGCTGGAGACTAGGACACCCCCCTCCCAACACCCCACGCGACAGTCTCCCCTCCTACCTGTGCAGAGGCAGGATCTATCTGACGGCTGTGTTTGGTTTTAACGGAAGCAGACCTCAGGCCTTTCCCACAGTTCCAACCCTCAGCCTAACCAGCTGCCGCCGGCCACTGCTGCTCGGTGCTCCCAGGTCACTCCCGAGCCACAGCGACCTGGTGGACAGCAGAAGGAAGCATTTCCCACTCCCACTCAGCCGCCTATCCCATCTAGGACCAGCCACTTCTCTGAAGATCCCCAGAGCCAGCCTGTTGGGGGAGGCCCGTGTTAGATACCACAGCCTGGGGACCAGGCCCGCTACACACACACACACACACACACACACACACACACACGGCTCTGTGCCCTAAGCCTACATGACTTCACATCAGTGTCTCTGGCTTCATGCTGTTGTGCCACTGTCCCCTCCTGGGTCACCTGTCCCCTTCCTTCAGCAGAGAAGAATCCACCCACGTTTATATAACTGTCCCTTCCCGCACCATGTACATGCAAGGCAGGTTTAGAATTGCTCACCCAGACCACCCTGCAAGGGGTAGAACAACATGTTTGTGTGTGTGTGTGTGTGTGTGTGTGTGTTGTCACCCAGGCCCTTGACAATGAACTCACGTCCCAAGAGCCAGGGTTCAGACCTCAACCCCTGTGTCATGGTTTCCCCTGGCTAGTCCTGAGGGGTCCTCAGCCCAACAAGGAAGTGCCACCTGGCCCCACAAGGGCCTCCGAGCCCACTCACCCTGCTGCTCCTCTGCCCCCACAGGTGTGGCATTCCTGGTGGCTTTTCAGCAGAACAAGCAGCTGATTGGGGACCGGGGGCTGCTGCCCTGCAGACTCTACCTACAGAGAGTCCGGCAGCACTTCAAGGGCCACCTCGGCTGGGACACGCTGAGCAGCACGCCCACCCTCCTCTGGTTCATGGACTGGTCGCACATGGACACCAATCTGGACCTCCTGGCCTTGGCCGGCCTGGGCCTGTCATCCTTCGTCTTGGTGGCCGGCTGCGCCAACATGGTCCTCATGGCCTCCCTCTGGGTCCTCTACTCATCCCTGGTCAACGTGGGACAGATCTGGTGAGTGGGCCCAGGCCTGGGAGCATGACCCTGTGCCCCTTCAGGTTGACTTAGAAGAGGGCCAGCCCGCGTCTGAGTCAGGCCAGGCTGAGGCTCCTGGGGTGCAGCTGGTGCCTGCGAGGCTGGCGGGTTGAGATCCCCCCGAGATGCTGCAGAAGGCCCAGCACCAGCTCCGCTCAGGTCGTGTGGGTCCGGTCCTGTTTTAAAGATGGCGAGGTGCATGCCAGGAGCCCTGCGGGTGATGCTGGGGGCTATGGTTTGAAGCCGCCAACCCCTCCTCGGGAGCAAGATGAGGCTGATGCACCCGTCAAGAGCTGCCTTCTGGGAAACCCGGGGGTGGGTGTGAGTGGCCTCCACTCCGCGGCAGTGAGTTCTGGAGGGGCTCTCAAGGGCCACAGCGGGGAAGCGCTTGGCTGCCGACCAACAGGCCTACGGGTCAAACCCACCAGACGCTCCTAGGGAGGAAGAGGAAGCCCTCCGCATCTTCCGTGAAGGTGTCAGCCCCAGAAACCGCCGGGGGCAGCTCTCCTCCATCCTGCAGGCTCCGCCCCAGCAAGGAAGGGGGGCCCGAGCACCTTGAGCTTTCACAGGCTCAGCCCCAGGCTAACACGTGTGTGCCCCGTAGGCCTGTCGGCTCAAGGAGCCACGGTAGAGCTGCGGGTTGGCACGGGATGGTAGGTCAAACCCACCAGCCGCTAGCAAGCTGGGCTCCAGCCCCATCCATCGCCTCAGACACCCTGCCCGCAGGGTCCCACAGGTGGGGTCAGCTCCAGGGTGGTGCATTTGGTGTGTTCTGTGACGAAGACGTTAGAAATCCCCCACCACACTGACTCACAGTGATACCACCCCCCCCTCGGGCCGAGCAGCACTGCCCCTGTTGGGGTCTGCAGGAGCAGACGGGCTCGCCTCCCTCCCTGGGGGGCAGCTGCTGGGTTCCATCTGCTGGCCTGGCCGTGGCCGCCCGCCCGCCGTGTCCCCAGAGCGCCATTGAAGTGCCTCAGGGATGACCGAAAGAGGGCCCAGGGGCACCACGTGCCCACCTGCTCTCGGGAAATGGGGCTGAGAGGTGCCCCCGGGCGCTGGCCTGTAAGGACTTAGACAGAAGGGCAAGGCAGTGACTTCTCAGCTACATGTGCTCAGTCCTCTGCCCTCCCTGCCCCTTCCACACCTCTCCCCATGCCCCTCAGACACACCGTCCCATCTGTTCGGCAGGCCCACTCCCCATCCAGGGCACAGATGTGGTGGTGGATTTGCCAAGAAGACCAGTGGGACGTCTGTATCCCAGGCCCCATTTGTCTGCATGAAGTCATCAGTGTCTGGTTGAGGTCCAGGCATGAAGGCCCCTTCCTGGAGCCCGGCCCACCAACACCCAGGGGCTTGTAGGTGCCATTCTTAAGGGTGGTGGGCTGTCACGGAAAGGCTTGGGCTCCTCCACACACTCACTGCCCGCGAGTCCGACAGGCCCACGGGGCACACACGTGTTAGCCTGGGGCTGAGCCTGTGAAATCTCGAGGTGCTCAGCGGGGGGGGACCCCACGGGACTTGGTAGACCTGCCCCCGCCCCTGGGCTGCCCACCTTTCTGAGGCTGTAACTATGGGAGTAGAAACGCCGTCTTCCTCCCCCAGAGAGGCTGGGGCTTTCAAATTGCCAACCTGTGGTGAGCAGCCCAACGCTCCCTAAGTGCAGGCTGCCCGGCTGCTGCCGCTGATGGGATGTCTGAGCGTCAGGACGACCAGCGTCAGCCCAAGGACGCACCACACACGCCCAGGCCCGTTGTTGGGGTGGCACCAAGCTGGGGACCCGCTGCAGGCGAGAGCTGCCCTGAGGGCTCTCAGCTGTCCTCATCATGGAAGCCAGTGGCCAGCTTCTCCTGTGATGCCACCCCCAGGGCCCAGCCTCCATCTGGTGCTGCCCCCGGCTGCATTTGTGCAGACGCACAGTGGCCCCGGGGACAGAGCGAGACCACAGCCCTGGAGGTTACCCACCAGAAGGAGACAGCCCGGTTCCCTCCTCAAGAGCAGCGGGAGGGCTTGATCCAATGACCTTTGGGTTCCTGCCCACCACACTACCAGGGTGAGCCATGGCAGCCAAGCCAAGCCAAACCCTCAGGCCCTCAGGCCTGGACCTCCCAACCAGAAACCCTGACGGCTTCATGCAGACAAATGGGGACTGGGAGACAGACGTCCCACTGGTCTTCTCTGCAAATCCACCACCACGTCTATCCCTTCCCAATGCCCCTCTGATTGGCTGGTTACGGGGCCCTGGACCAGGCTGGTAGGGCTGGGGCCGTGCACTTGTTGGTTTGCCCAGCTCCTGGGCTCCTCGCGTCTGCAGTGGCTCTGCAGACACTTCTCTGCCTCACTCAAGCCTACTCTGTCTCCCTCCCAGGGCACCAGCTGTTCCTGGTCCTTGCAGGGGGGTGGGTGGACAGGGGATAGTTCATCCCTGGGTGGGATGGATGTTACAGGGTTGGACGTTCCCTAGGAAGTCAGGCTGAACCCCCCCTCCCCCACCATGTCCTCCTGTCTTCCAGGTACGCCTTTGGTAAGTGAACTCACTCCAGTGGGGAAGACCGTGTCAGAACGGCCTGGTGGGGCCGGGGTACGTATCTGCTCACATCTGTGTCCGCTGGCTTGGAGGGCGGTCAAAAAGCACTGCTCCTCAAAGTCCCAGGCACCCCCGTGACCCAGCAGTTTAAGTCAGTGGTTAGAACCCTGCAGCCACTCTGGGGGAGAAAGCCGGCCCCTGCGGCCATGCATACTGTCCTCCCTGGTGGCTGTGAGCTGAGACAGGCCCAGCGAGGGTCCGCTTCCCTCGGCTCACCCATGACCTCCCCCCTGTGGCCTGCAGTGGCTGCAGACGAGCTCTCTCAGGGAACGCACTCACCCCGGCCTCGCGAGGCTGCCTTCCCAAGAACGCGTCCAGGAGCTGCGCAAACCCACCCCCTCCTGCCCCCCCCCCACCGCCCAAGCCCCCCATAACCAGCCAGTCAGAACCGTGCCTCCCAGGGCGTCGCTGCTGGCCCTGTTCCAGTCGAGGCAGAACTGTCAGCTCGGAAGGGGCCGGGATTGCCCGGGAGCGGTTCGTGAGGGGCAGCTTCGATCGATCAATCGTCTCAGAGGACACTGGTCGGCTGTGGGGCTCACGCCAGGGAAGGGAACTGGAAATTGGCACGAGGACAAGGTCAGGAAAGTCACACCAGGGATGTCCAGACAGTTGCATTGGCGTGTAGTTCGCACCTTTACGTACCAGGATTGTTTTCAAAAGTACGTACTCAGATTTTCTTACCAAACAACCTGACCACCTTCAAAGCACGCTCTATTACACTTCATGCGTTTGGGGAGTCTGCAGTTCCATGCTTGGAGTCATCTTTTCCAACGCCTCTGTTTGGCTGGCCGGCTGCGAACACCTCCCTCGTTTTTTTCTTCACCTCTTCTTCATCCTTAAATCGGGGTCCTTTCATGCCCCTCTTCATTCAAGAAAACAGAACGCTAACAGTGGGGTGAGGTGATTAAGGTGCGTGGGACAAGAGAGAGTCATGCTGGGTTCTGCCCAACAAGGCGCACTGAGTTGGCTGTGAGCGCTGGTGCGCTGTGGTGGCAGAACCAGGCCCCCACCTGCCACACATCAGGGCTTTGTTGTTGTTGTTCTTGTTGTTGCTGCTGCATACTGTTGCACAATCTTTTCAGAACCAGTAAATCCGTGGTTCTCAACCTTCCTCATGCCACCACCCTTTCAGAGTTCCTCATGTTGCGGTGACCACCAACCATAAAATTACTGTCATTGCTACGTCATAACTGTCACTCTGCTACCGCTATGAGTCGGGCGACTTCTGTGGAGGGGTCATTCGACACCCAAAGGGGTTGCGACCCCCAGGTCGGGAACCACTGCTCAAATAGAAAGCTTGATTAACCGTCTGACCTGGTGTAAGGAACTTCAAATGGGCAATCCCCCTCACAAAAAGAAAAAAAAAAAAGCCAAAAGCACCCTCTTGATTTTTTTTCATGTCACTTGATGAGCTTTTGCGGGGCAAGGTGGCGATGGTGTCTTCACATGGACTTGATGTTTGATTTCGGGGTTGTGAGAATAGCACCATGTCTTGTCACCAGTGATGACCTTGTAAAAAATGCCTGGATCACTTTGGAGCTGTTCTTGCAAAACATGGCATCTTTCCACTCAGCGCTCGTTATGCTTATCAGTCAGAACCCGAGGCACAAATTTGACAGCAACCCTTCTCATTCCCAAATCTTCTGTTAAAATCCGCTGAACCGAGCTCCAAGATAGTCCAGACAACTAACTTCCCCGTTGTCTTCACTGATCTTCGAGCACAAGTGCATGGATTTTGTCCACCTTAGTGTCTGTTGGGGAAGTTGACAGATATCCAGCACGAGGTTTGTCATCGATGAACATTTCCCCTTTTTTTGAAATGAGAAAGTCGCGCAGAGGCTTGAGTTTTTCCCACAGCGTTATCCTCGTAAACAGTGTTCAACATCATAACAGTTTCTGCGGCATTTTCCCCAGGCAGGAATCAAAATTTCACAGCAACATGCTGTTCTCTTAAATCAGCCATCACAAAAAACGAGCTTCCAGTGAAACTGCTTTTAGGAAAAGAAAAAAAAAATTCACAGTGACCAGAGAGAACCTTCCCAGGCGATGCCACTGGGTGCACTGACTCAGTCAGTGCTCCCCTAACGGGAAAAGTGTACACTACAAAAGCCCCATGTGGTACCCCCTCATGTATTCACGTGTACCACGTTTACCGAGTCTTAAGAGATGTGCAGCCAGACTGCTCCTTAGAGGCATGACTGGGGGGACTTGGTCCTCACGGGTCTTGGAGGTGTTATTGAGAGACCAGTGCCTGGAGGAGGCCGTCGTGCTCGGCAACGTGGAGGAGGGAGACGCAGCAAGATGGATCGATACAGGATGGGCCCTGGCATGGGAACATTGTGCCGGGGTGCAAGGCTGTATTGTGCACAAGGTAGCCGTGGTTGGAGCGGACGCACTGGCCCCTCACACCCACAGTCCACCTGCAGTACAGTGCCCCAGATGGCACCTTCCATCCCGACAAGGCCCCTGCTCGTTCTTTGAGGCTGAGAGAGTTGCCGCAGAAGATTCTCCTGAGGACCCTCGTCCCATCCACCCCGAAGCCCCGACCTTCCCCCTTAAGACGCCTTCGTGTCACCAGCACTCCAAGAACATTGGAGCGGGGCTCGGTCTGCAACCCTGAGGACGCTGTTTGTCTGTCATGTTCCGCGACTAATGGCGGTCTCCTAGGACAGGGCGGCATGGGTCTCCAAGAGGATCAGCCAGAATAGTCACTTCCCATCATGACTGGGATGCAGGCCCCCAAAGGCTACTGGGATTGCGCTTCCACTCAACCCACTCTTCCTCACTCCCCGCCGCTTGAGCCGGTGCCTCCTACAGCGGGGAATGGCCCCGGCGTTCCCGTGGGAATCGCCCAGCCAGCCAGACCCCAGCCCTGGTCCGAGGCCGGGTTTACAGGTCTGCCTGCTGCCTGCAGTGCTGGCCTCGGGGCAGAAGCCAGAGCTCAGCCCCCTGGGCCAAGTGCATCCACAGAAGGACTTACCTTTGCCACCACCACCACCTCCCATTCGTCCATTCGTGCCGGGAAAGGGTCTCCACGGACGTCCAGGCCGTGTACATACCTACCTCCGTGTCACCAGGGAGTCACGCAGCTAGGAGCCCTGATGCCACTGTCAGGTAGTCCCTGGGCCGCCAGCCTAAAGGTCCTCGGTTCAAACCCACCAGCTGCTCCGAGGGAGACCCGCAGAGGGAACGGACAAGGCAGGCCCGGCGGAGGACAGCCACTGGGCCCCGTGGAGAGCTGGATCCGCAGAGAGGAAGGACGAGCATCAGAACTTCTTGCACGTGGTCTAGGTGTTGAGGCAGGAAAACCCCACTCACGAGGGACAGTTTCTGGGAGGCGAGCGACAGGGTCATCTCCGCTGCCCATCTCCTTGTCCGGAGGGAGGAGCCAGTTGCTTAGGTAGGTGACTGTCTGTCCCAGGCATTGGGGATCCGGTGTGAGCAAGGACAGCTTGTCGCCCTCCAAGCCCCCGGGAAACGCAGGGGGTTGAATGGTCATGAGCTGTCCGAGGGGCTGGCGTTTCCGACACCCTGCGGGAGAGAGGCCTGGCGGGCGGGCGGCTCTGAAAAGGGCACAGCCTCGGACGACCCGAGCGCCAGCTCTGCCAGCCAGCATCAAAACCCACGTGAGGGTCCCCGGGGGGGTGCAAGGGGCTCAGCCCCAGCAGTCCAGACTCCGTGCGTCAGGGTGGGTCCGCAGATCTCGCCCGTGGGGCTTGAATAAGAGGCCAGGGCGAGCTGTGTCCAAGCCAGTTCCGACTCACGGCGACCCCACGGGTGTCCAGCTCCTGCTCAAAGAGACCTGTGTTCTCCAGCCGCCCACAAACAAAGCCTCCTTTCTGCTCCGGCTCACTCGGTTTGTGTATCTGGGATTGCAACAGTATCTTTTCCCCCAGGCACCATTCGCAGTCAGACCTCTACCCCCTAACTCCTCCGCTCTGTTGTTGTTGGGGGCCTGCCGCCCAGTCCGCCCTGACTCACCGTGACCCCCTGTGACAGAGCCACGCGGCCCCAAGAACGTGACCCGGGCGCCCATCCTCCTCGGAGTGGCCCGTCCCGTCTTTCTCCCACGGAGTGCAAACACCTTCCCGTCAAGGACAAGCCATTTCTACCACCCAAGGCTTGTGAGCCCAGGCCCAAGATTGCAAGCGGCTGGGTCTTCCTGAACCCCTAAAAACAATGTGTCTCCAAGAGGTTCCCCCCAAACTTACTGTGTGCCTCGCCACACGGCAAGACGTTACAGCTACAGCGTATCTCAGGGCTGCAGCGGGTCTTGTGTCTCACTAGTTACAGGATACCGTGCTGGTACAGTCATCGCACCGCTGCAACGTGACGGTGCTGCACCCTCCAGGGGCAGATACTTGACAATGGTGGGAGCGTAAAGTAGTGGCGGAAGGTGCTGTTGAGTGATCCAGACCGGCAGCGTCCTTCCAGTGTGGACACTGTCATCTTGACGGGAGCAGATTATCGGTCTTTTTATTCCCCTGGAGCCACTGGGCAGGCTCGAACCACTGAACTTGTGTCACTGCGGCTCCCCTGGGGAGAGGGGGTGGGGGAACACGCGTCTCAGGGGGTGGGCAGTTGGGTCCCCGAGACCTGATGCTGCTGGCCCCAAAGGTCTCTTCTGGGGGCCCCGCTCCCCGGGCAGAGGATATTCTGCTGAGTCGGGTGAGTGCGCATCCAGGAGCCAGCACAGCCACCCTTTGTTGCGGCCCTGCGTCCTGGGGCCGGATGTGTCACGGCGGACGCTTTGAAGGCTGCTGGCGCCACAAGGTTCCATGCAGCCTCAAGCACTACAAAGCCTCTGCCCGAGCGAGCCCAGCAGCTCCCCGCCGACCGCTTCCTGCCCCGGCGGGACTGTGCTGGGACACCTGGAGGGCCAGCAGGAGCCCATGGACAGGACTCGGGGCCTGGCAAGCCAAGCAACCTGCCTGCCTCTCCCCCAACCCCTTCCTGCCTGCATGAGTGCATTTAGCTTGGTCGTGAAGAGCGGGCGCTGGGGGGCTCCTGGTCAACCCAACTATAGTGCTCCCAGGTTGGGTCCTAAGGATTGCTGGTTTATAGTCTCCCACCTCCCTCCACCTCCCTGTACATCTGTAGTCTGCCTGCAGGACGGGTGGGTGGCGGGCCGGGTCCAGGGGGTGGGTTGCTGCACTCCTGGGAGGCTTAGGAGCTGGGATTGCGCCCAGGGCCCCACTGTGGGCATTGTCCCTCAGGCCCACTACCTGGCTGCCCTTCGCTGCCCTCTGCTGGCTCCTCCCGCAAGACTGACAGTGAGTATGAGATGGCCCAAGTCTGCAGGGCCCCCAGGGCACCGGCTTCCTCTGACGGACTTGACTCCGCAGACGAGGTGGCCTCCCAAGTCTGCCATGGCAGGGGCCAGAGGAGGGCCCTGGTGAGCACGATTTGGACAGAGTCTGGGGACGGGAGACCAGACTCAGCGGCACAGGGTTCCCCGAAGGCTCCAGGGGGCCCTGGCTGGTCCCTCTGGCTGTGAGTAGCCCCGTCATCACCCTTGGCTTTGGACCGCATCTCCCCTGATCGTGACTCTCATCTGTCCCCTTTTGTAAGCGCCACTCAGCAGAGGTGGGAATACAGGCCCAGATCCAGAGCCCTGAGTTCGGGCAGCAGCCTGGAGGCCGGGCCGGCGAGGCTTCCGGGCCCATCAGGGACTCTCCCTGCCCTGCAGTGGGCCTGGCACCTCCTGGTGCCAGCAGATGGGACTCTGTCACGGTGGCCCAGAGCAGCAGCTGTGGGTCTTGCGCCGCCCGTCTGTCAGTGGTACCCCGGGCCCCAGGTGAGGGCTCCCGCACCTCCGTGATGAGCATAGGGAGGTCAACCACAAGCTTGACCATCCAAACCCACCCGCAAGTCCAGGGAAGAAAGAGGAGGTTGTCTACTCCTCTAGCGCGGCCAGCTTGGAGACCCTGGGGCAGGTCTCCCGGGGACCCTCCTGGGAGGGTTGGAATCGACTCAAGGGCAGTGCATTGTGGGTCCCCCCCTGTCGCCTGCTGCTATGTGGGAAGCTTCCAGTGGAGTTTCTAAAGGGTCTTCTGTAGTTGAGGTGGGTTCAGCTTCTAGGGGGAAAAAAATGATGCTTAAAACACTGTGCAGCATAAGGCCTCTTCAGCTAGACCCCAACGAGTGACCACCAACAGGGAATAAGCCAGCCCTGGGCCACACCTCGGGTGCTCACGTGCTCAAGGCCTCTCAGGCTGGCCAGTTCTCTGACGTACGTGAGAGTGGAAACTTCTAGAAAGAAGGTGGGCGGGTGACCAGGCCCCTGAGAGCCAATAGGAGCCAACTGGACATGGGCAGCTCTGCATGGAAGCACCAGCCAGCTCGTCTCCCCAGTTCTGACGGGCGCCACAGGCCCCTGGCATGTGTGTCCAGCCCTGCAGGCGCATTAACTCCAAGAGCCCGTGCCACCAAGTCGGGTCTCCACTGACAGGAAGGGTTTGCTTCCGGTCGGTGACACCTGGGCCGAGGAAGTCTGGTTGTCCCGGAAAGTGAGCAGGCTGGCAGGCTGTGGGGTCACCAGGTCATTTCCAGCTCCCGCTGGCCCTTCCTTGTCTCGGGATTAGCCTACAAGCTGCCCATGGACAACCTACCGAAAGAGTGGGAGCTGCGGGACAGGGCAGGCTGCCCATAAACACAGTCCTGAGCTCAGAGTGCACTGCGGAAGGCAGCCTGCAGGTTTGGGGAACCCCGGAGACACTAAGGGGAGCGTAGCTGTTTTGGGCTGTGCCTGCTGATAGTTGGAATGAAGGGACCTGGTGCTGGACATCCTGTTTCTAAGGGAGGCACCATCGCCACAGGGGTGCACAGGGGTGCCTCCCTGGGGGCCAGACAGCACCTGAGCCCCGAAGTCACACGGCCACAGCCACCTGCGCCTTGAGCCCTGAGGTCACAAGCCAGCAGGGTGGGGAAGTGGGCAGGGGCTGCAGTGGATGTCAGGAAATGCAAGTGGGAGGTGGATGGAGCCCAGCGGTAGGTGATGCACAGAGGACCGTGTGACTGGGTTGACCCACATCAGCGGAGCAGTGGGACTCATGGGCAGTGACAAAGCCTGTGCTGGTGGGCTTAATGGACATGTGTCAACCTGCTTCAGCCCCACCCCCTGCCCACAAGGGACGCCGTGAGGGCTGGACACACGTGCCAAGCCACATGGCAGCATCCCCAGCTGCTCCCGACAGCTCTTTATAGCAGGCCCAGGAGTGGCCCAGATGTGGCCTCCGCTCAGCGTGGCCTGTGCTGTGGGTGACGGTGCCCAGCTTGGACAGGGTGGCCCCACCCCACCCCCACAGCTGCCGCCCTCCCTCCTGCCTCACTCCACAGCCCAGGGGCACCCCTGGCACCCCGCGGGGCTGCAGAAGGGCTGGGTGTGAGGAGGTCACCAGAGTCGTGCTGTCCATCTCCATCAGCAGCCACGTTGGAGAGAGCTCAGACGTGGCCAGAAGCGTGGGCGTCTGCAGTGGAGCTGGCCTCAGTGTCTGTCTCCACTGTGCCTCGTGTAAGTTTCCTGAGCGACTGCGTGCGTGCCTGGGTGCCTACGTGCATGCATGCGTGTGCGTGTGTGCCCAGCTCCCCGACGCCCTGTACAGAGTGACAGCCACCATCAGTTGACGTGCAAGGATCCCATTAGCCTTGTGGTGGTGGAGGGGGCAGGCAGGGGGCGCGGTGTCCCCCGAGTCCCTGTCACTCAGCTCACACGCAGATGGCGACACCGCCAGTCCCACCGCGCTAAATGGCCCCAGGGAGCTCTTGCAGGCTTTTAAAAGTTGTTTTCTCCCCTCGATTTTCACAAGTTACATTCTCTCAAGAAAGAAAGTCACGGGTGCCTTACCAAGCCCCACTCACCTGCACAGAGGTGGGGGAGAGGGGCGGCGGCATAGGGCGCACCCTGGGCAGCTCCTGGCAGTACTGTTCCTGCTTCATCGCACAGCTGGATATGTGGCCAGCAGGGTTTAGGCCGACCTGTGGTGCCAGGGGGCCTGGACCTGCAGGTGTCCTTGGGACAGCTCACCCTTGGCCTCCTGGGGGCGGGGGGGTGTCCTGTGGCTGAGAGCCAGTGTCTGTGCTGCTCCAGGGCAGGTGACCACCGCACAGAAACAATCTGCTCCCCTCTGAAACGTGGGACACGAAGAGCCTCAGATGGCCGGGACACTGCTGCGCCCCAGGGGGATGCTGGCCTGGGCTCTGGTCAGTGGGGGCTGAGTCACAGGGACAGCTGTGTGCAGGGACACACTTCAGGGGGTCCAGGTACAGGGGGACACTGACCTGGGCTCTGGTGAGGATGGGCAAAGCCGTAGAGACAGCCGTGTGCAGGGACACTGCTCCAGGGGTCAGATCCTGCTGCCCAGCTCTGAGCCAGTCACTGGGCCGGACTCAGCCGGGTCCCAAAGCTTATGTGACACATGGCTCGCAGTAGGCAGGCTGTGACAACCCACTGCCACTCCATGGGGAAATGACAAGGCTGCTGCCCACTCCCTCCCCCCAGTCTCAGGAACCCCAGGGGCAAGCCAACTGACTCAGAGTGTGCACTTAGTTGAGGGGGGGTGGGTTGGGGGGAGGTCTCTCTGGAGGGGTGAATTCTAGGCATTCAGAGCAAGGAAGACTCATTGGCAGGTGTCTCTGTGGTCCCCCTCAAGGCATTGCTGGCCATACGATGGGGACATTGAGCTGAAACCCGGCCTCGCTCCTGGGGGCCCTGACGTCTCAGCAAAACATCCTCCACAGTGTCTCCCATACCCAGTGTTTTGAAAGTCAACCACCAGGCCTTTCTTCTGAGGCACTTGGGGGCCTCCAGGAGCCTTTGTGCACCCATCACCGTTTCCCTCCAGAAGGGCGCCAATGGGGGCGGAGGCAGGTGGACTGGTGACCCCACGGGGACACAGCTTGCTAACTGCCAGCTTTGCCTGGCACCCTGGTCCCAGTGACAGGCCTGTGGTGTCGCTGGCAGTGGGTGGGTCATTTATGTTTTCTGCAAACGCGTCCCGGACCACGCCACAGGGGAACAAGGCCTCCTTGTGCAGGCGGCACAGCTGCCAGGGCGCGACGCAGCCAGGCCCGCGCACAGGAGCAGGTGGGGTGGCAAGGCTGGCGGGCCTGCCGAGGGGCTCGGCAGAGCTGGGGCCCGTGTGCTCAGAAGGCTCTTGTCCTGGTCGGGACGAGGCTGCCTGCCCACTGCCGCCCTTCTCCTGGCACCCGGACGGCATCTCACCCTGTCATCCGGGGTGACCTCTCTCACCCCTCACGGTGTGTCAAGCCAGGGGACAGCTCCAGAGCCTGGTACCCCAGGTCCTATCCCTCCCAAGTCATGGTCCTCGCCCAGCCCCGGTGCCCTTGCCAGAATGCCACCCTTTACCCTGGAGAAGCTGCTGGTGGTGGTGTCCTAACTGCACAGACCCACAGTGGGACACACTTGTTCCTGTCACCCCGGTGGCCGGGTACAGGCCCTGAGATTCAGGGGGATGGCCCTGGCTACTGTGGGAAGCAGCTCTCCAGGCCCTTCCTCCCCGCCAGCCCCTCAGTTGGAATGCTTCGCCGAAACCGTTGAGCATGCCCACAGGACGCCAAGCCCCCACAGACAGACCAGCAGACGGAAGATGATGGCTGCGTGGGGCCGTGCCTCCGCCCAAGCCGCACAGCCTCCCTGTGGAAGTGTCCCACCCCTGTGGGCTGTGGATTTCAACCCGCCAGATGAGCCTGGAGACAGGCTTCCCTCACACGTGCCCCCACATGTCTTGTTTCAGGCTGGGAGTCCCAGCTCTTGGAGACCGGATTCTTGGGGATCTTCCTGTGCCCGCTGTGGACACTGTCCCGCCTGCCCCCGCACACGCCTGTGTCCCGCATCGTCATCTGGGGGTTCCGGTGGCTCATCTTCAGAATCATGATGGGAGCAGTAAGTACGACTTTTTGTTTTGTTTTGACTTATTGGGGGTGGGGGGCATCACTGGTAAGTACGACTTTTACTGGTCTCAAGTCTCAGAAGGATGACGCCCCTGCCCCGCCCAGACCTGGAGTCCTGCTGTGGGGCCCAGCAGCGTCCCTGTTGCTCCTGGCATGCTCGCTTGCGTTTTCTGCGCGCGCTCTCTCTCTCTCTCTCTCTCTCTCTCTCTCTCTCTCTCTCTCTCTCTCTCTCATTGCTCTCAGTTTAGGGAAGTTGTACTGAGTTCAATCCCAACTGCAGCCCCCCCCCCTACTTTCTGATGGGCCCGCCAGGGGCACCCTCCCTCACTTTGGATGCAGGGTGTCTGGCCCCCAGCATCTCCTCTGTCACTCCCGTGACCCTAAGTGCACCCTTCCATGAGAGCATGGCGCCTGGGTCTCTCATGGCTGCTGGGGAACTTCCAGTTGGTTCCACTCCCAGCCACCCCGGGTGCAGCAGGAGGAGCCACTGCCAGGTCCCGGCTCCTGCTGCTGTTGCTGCGACCCCCATGTCCACCCTTCTGGTGCGGACCTCCCTCTGTGCCGAGCTTGACGACCTTCTCCAGGAACCGGCCCCTCCAGGGACAGGGCCCAAGGACACAGGACGGAGCCGCACCCCGTTTTAAATTCTTGGTCTGATGCCTCCACGATCTCCCTGCCGCGTCCAAGTCCGTGGCCTGCTGCTGGCTGCCCCTCCTTTGGGGGCCGGGTTGATAATTTCGTTGTGGCATGGTGTGGTTTGTGTGGTAGCTCCTTCAGGTAGGTCCTCAGGTCACCTTGAGGATCTTAAGAATGAAAGGGTGGAATCTAGCCTGGCCTGACCTTCTCATGAGGAGTCTGAGAACTTCCTGCTTCATCTTCCTGTCGACAAGCCACATGGAGTCAAGCCAACGGCAGCCAGACCCCTGGAGATACTTCCACCACCACTGGATCCACAGACTTTCCACCTACCAGCCTGTGATCTTCCTGCACTCGCCATCATGGCAAGGGGCTACATGAGTTCAAGGAGGAGTTTATAAATTCACATCGGACATATGGACTAATATCAGACTTGTGGACCTGGGCCGGGCTGGGCTGTTCTCAGTATATAATGGCGCTTTGATGTAAAACACTCTCTTACACATGAGTGTCCCTCGATTTGTTTCTCTAGTCAACCCAGACCAACACAGCTTATCTTGGTTTGGTTCTGTTTGGTTTAGTTTGACTTGTCTTGCTTTGATTTCATTTGTCTTCATTTGGTTTGGTTTGGTTTGGTTTGGTTTGGTTTGGGTTGGTTTGGGTTGTCTTGGTTCGGTGTGTCTTGGTTCGGTTTGGTCTGTCTTGGTTCTTGGTTTGGTTTCGTTTGGTCTGGATTGCTTTAGTTTGGTTTGTCTTGGTTTGGTTTGGTTTAGTTTAGTTTGTCTTGGTTTGGTTTGGTTTAGTTTGGGTTGTCTTGGTTTGGTTTGGTCTGTCTTGTTTTGTCTGGGTTTGTCTTTGTTTAGTTTGGTTTGTATTGGTTTGGTTTAGTTTGGTTTGTCTTGGTTCGGTTCGTTTTGGTTTGGTTTGTCTTGGTTTGGTTTAGGTTGTCTTGATTTGGTTCAGTGTGTCTTGGTTTGGTTTGTTCTGTCTTGGTTTGGTTGGGTCTGTCTTGGTTCTTGGTTTGGTTTGGTCTGTATTGGTTTACTTTGGTTTGTCTTGGTTTGGTTTGGTCTGTCTTGTTTTGTTTGGGTTTGTCTTTGTTTAGTCTGGTTTTTGTATTGGTTTGGTTTGTCTTGGTTTGGTTCGGTTCAGTTTCGTTTGGGTTGTCTTGATTTGGTTCAGTGTGTCTTGGTTTGATTGGGTCTGTCTTGATTTAGTTGGGTTGGGTTAGGTCTGTCTTGGTTTCGTTGGGTTGGGTTTGGTCTGTCTTGGTTTAGTTTGGTTATATTGGGTCATCTTAGTTGGCGGTTTGTTTGTGTGGCCTCTTCATGCGCCTGGTGATTTTTGTGTCAAAGATTCAATGTGATTTCTCTGGTAGAATGAGCAGAGGCG
>PVJH01023195.1:0-35230 GCA_004026705.1 Nesogale talazaci | reverse complement strand
TTCAAATTGCTGTTGTCAGTTTAATCCCTTGGCACTAAACAACAATGACAACAGCAGAAAGGACAAAGTAGAACAGCCCCTGTGGGTTTCAGCTACACAGGGGTAGAAACCCTCATTTTTTTCCTCTTGGACTAGCTGGGGGTTTCAAACGCGTGACCTTGTGGTTAGCAACCCAGTGAGTAACTCCACTGGGACTCCTTGAGCTCATGTGGACCAGATCTTTAAAAAGCATCTTAATGTTCAAGACATATGTTCTTTATTAGCTAAGCTACACTGGTTTGGTTTTTTAAAGACACCAGAGAATATTTTAGGGTCGTAGATTTGTGGTTTCATGCAGCTCCTATGACTTCAGGTTGTCTGAAGTCCATTGGTTTCATTGTTAGGCACCATTGAGGCGGTTCTGACCCATAGCCACCCTAAGTACGACGGAACAAAACACCGCCTGGTTCTACACTCTCCTCATTTGTCCCTATTCCTGAGCCCATTGTTGTACCCACTGTGCCAATTCCTCTCTTGTTTTTCACTGTGCCTCTACTTTACCAACCTGCTGTCCTTTTCCAGGGATTGGTCTCTTTCGATAACATGTCCAAAGTACCATGAGACAAAGTCTCACCATCTGTGTTTCTAAGGAGCATTGTCACTCTGCCTCTTCAAAGACAGATGCTTATTCTCTTGGCAGTCCAGGGTACAGACTATATTCTTTGCCAACACCATAATTCACATGCATCAATTCTTCTTCAGTCTTCCTTATTCAGTGTCCAACTGCATGCATGCACAGGAGGCGATTGAGAATAGCGTGGCTCCTTCAAAATCACACCCTTGCTTGTAAATTCACTTTAAAGCGCTTTTGTACAGCAGATTTACCCAATGCAATGTGGTGTTTGATCTCCTGAGTGCTGCTTCCATGAGCATTGATCCCAGCAAGATGAAATCCTTGACAACTTCAATTTTTTCTGTTTATCAAAATGTTACATATGGGTCCATTGCGAAGATTTTGGTTTTCCTTATATTGAGTTGTAATTCATATTTTAAAATTAAAAGTCTAATATTTTAAATTCTGCTCTGCATTTCCTTCCTTTTGATCAGGATTCTTTTATAGAGTATTTGATCAAAATGTTCGGTAAGTAGCTGCATACTCTCCAGTTTTAGTGTCATCGCAAAAGAGGCGGTTGATCATGGAGACCACATTTTTCATAATCTTCCCCTTCTTCTCGAGTCTTCCTCTGGGACTCCTGGTGAATGGAGACCAATTGTTAGGGCTCCTGTAGCCACCTGCAAACTCTGGGGGCTATTTCCAGCACAACAAATTCTTTGAAGCTATGCATAATACTTTTCATTGCTTTGTCCTCTGAAGCGGGGATCCAAGTCTGTCTTTGTTGTTTGCTCTGAGTATGGAAACTTGTTCATTTGGGGTATCCTGCTAGTATTTGAAGTCCCAGTAACATAGCTTCCGGCATCATAGCTACACAAAACTGGCAGAGAGATGGTTTGACACCGTGGTTTCATTGATGGGCCCTGGCATAGACACAGCTGTGAAGAATCATAGGGTCACTATGGTCTGAGTTGATTGAATGGAACCTAGCAGCAACGACCACGACGAGTGAGGAGGTAGCACGGCAGCACTATCCACATTGTTAGGCCAATTGACTGGCAGGCCCTGTGACCCCCGAACCTGAATCTTCAAGCTAAGGAACCGACTCCCAGGAGATGTTTGGTTATACCGAAAGATTCTCAGCAGCTAGATTTTTTTTTTATTTAAAATTTTTCTATCACAGACTTACCAGTTCAGCCTTTTATATGTTTACAGTTTACTGACAGTACTTGTGTTAATTGGCTTTTTAAAATGGAAGATGTTTTCAGGATTCTTCTGTTTGTTTTTTTTGGTTTTTGGGGGGCAACACTGCCTCTGGTGGGAGTGTGAGGCCCAACCTTGCTCCTGGAGAGCTGCTGCTGGATTTGAACCACCAAATCAGTGGACTGCAGTCCTGCACTTAACCACTACGCCACCGGGGCTCAGCCCATTTTCAGGATATTTAATTTTTTTTTTCTCAACCCACTTAGATAACTGACTTTGTCCATCTCATGGATCATAGTTATTTTCCATCCCGGCTTTATATTATTTTGATTTTGGCTTTTTCCTCTTAACCTTTCAATTAAAAGATAATGATGCATGTAAAGAAAATACTTATTTGGAAAAAAATACTTGGATATTAAAAAGTAACTCATTAGATTTAAATAAATAAAACCTTAATTTAGAAGACTGACTTCATCTGAAATATCTTTGCACATCTGAGGATAAAATAATTAGCATTAATATATATTCATTAGTCATAAAACTTAGCATATTAAGATAATATCTACAGGGAAACAGTGGGTGTTATAAACCAAAGATACATAATTTATACTGACTGGTAAATCTAGTACTATGGAATTTATGTATATATGTATATATATGAGCATCAAAAGTTCATGGAAAAATGAAGTTAATAATGGAAGTTTACCAGGAGCTTTTAAATTGTTAAATTTTCTCCAAATTGGGTCTGAGCCCTGGTGGCATAGTGGTTGTGCGCGGGACTGTGGCCCACTGGGACGGAGGTTCAATTCCAGCAGTGGGGCTGGGCCTCCTACTCCCACCGCCGGAAAACAGTGATGCCCCCCCCAAAAAAAATTTTTTTTCTCCAAATTGTCTTTGCTTATGACTTGTTCTGTTTAACTCCGTATACAAGGTGATGCTTTAAGATCCTTTCTTTTTGTGAATTATACTTTTATTAATGTATTTTTTTAGTTATGAATTGACCACTCATCAACTCTTCCTTATTTCATCCTACCCACCTTCTTCTGATTCCTCTTCTCCCTCTTGTGACCTTCCACCCTCCCTTTCACCCGAGTCACTCCTCTAGTCTATAGCTTCATCTTCCCACATTTGCGCTCCCCCTTCCCACTGTGCTTCTTGGTAACCTTCAAAATCTGTCCCCTTCAGTATGTCGGGCTTTTTCTAGGTTTTTATCCTTATAGTAGAGGCCTCATAGGATAGCTGTCCTTTTGTGATTGACTCATTTTGTTCAGTAAAATGAGCTCCAGATCCATCCATGTCATGATGTGCTTCCTGGTTTCATCTTTGTTTTTTAAGCCACGCATAATCTTCCATTGTATGTATATACCAAAATTTCTTAACCTATTCATCTTCTATTGAGTGTTTGGACTGTTTCCAACTTCTTGTTATTGTGAACAGTGCTGCGCTGACCTTGGGAGAGTGCACGCGTCTCTGTGTTAAGTCTTTTACTTCTTTAGGGGACATGCCCAGCCAAAGACCTGCCCTTTCTAGTTGGTATTGTTAGGTACCATTAATTCAGTTTTGCCTCCCGGCGACTCCGTGTGGAATAGGATGATCTTCTGCTGAGTAGGAACATAAGCAATCCCCAAGTTTTCCTATAGGGCCCCACTCTCTCAAATTGTGTAATGGGAATTCTCTTGCTACCATTGTTTCCTTTCCAGACCAATTTCTTGTAACAGTGTATTCCTGGACAAGCTACTCTACACTTAGCAAGTTATAGCTTCTCTCTTCGGTGTGTATTTTTCTGAATAGTTTGTATTCTGACAACCAAAGTTATCAGAATCAATTCAGTACTACTCACAACCAACCCATTTACATTGTACTTTGCTAAATATTATTTTTGCCAATGCTATTGAATATATGATATTTAAATTGCACAATTTATAAATCCAGTATATATGTTCAGAGGTACAGAACTGATGGATTTGAGAGATGTTTTCCACATCACAAAAGAATTTCTTTTCTTTTTTCTATACGGAAATAACGCCGCCTCATCACCAGTCGGCATCATTTATGGTCGAAACTACAACGGTGTCTGATCGTCTTCGAACCTCTGACTTTCACTCTTGATTACTGAAAACATTCTTGGCAAATGCTTTCTCTCTGGTTCGTCTTGCGCCGGTCCAAGAATTTCACCTCTCGTGGCGCAAACAATTTCTTTAAAAAGTTTGCCCTTTTTAAAAATTGATAAATCATTTTATTGGGGGCTCTTACAGATCTTTTTAACAATCAATGCACCCATTGTATCAAGCACATTTGTACATGTGTTACCATCTTTTAATGTACTATTTTTCCAGGGTGTTGCCATGCTTCAGTGGTTCCCAACCTGTGGGTTGCAACCCCTTTGCGGGTTGCAACCCCTTTCAGAGGGGTTGCCTGATTCATGACAGTCGCAAAATGACAGTTATCAAGTAGCAACGAAATCATGTTATTGGGGGCGGGGGGTCCACACCACATGAGGACCTGTGTGAAAGGGTCGCGCCCTGAGGGCGGTGGAGAGACACTACCACACTTGGACATACTTGAATGATTCCTTGATGAGATTTTTGCAGAAAGTATTAAGCAAAAGCTGGCTGCTTACCATAAATGATTTTGTTGTACTTTCTAATTCAAAATAATTTCTGACTTAATGAAAAGTTGCAAGAGTAGTACTCCATTATTCGGTTTCAGTATATACAAGGAGATAGCCCCCACAAACCGGAACTAATTTTTTTTTTAACAAAACAACATATCACCTTATAAATACTCTCTATTTCACGTAATACATTTGTCAAATCTGTGATTCCATTCTTGGAAACATTTTTCAAACTGATCTTTTTGGATGGCTGACTGACAGATCCTTCCTCAGTTTTTGCCTCACATCTTCTACGTGATGAAATCGCTGTCCTTTCAACGTCCTCTTCATTCATGGAAGTCACATGGACCACAGTCAGATGAGTCAGCTATGTGGGGCAAGAGATGGCTGCTTGAACAGATGCATTGCTGTGGCGGCAAAACCAGACCCCATTTCTGCCACGTCAGGCCTTTTTGTCGCACACTGTTATGCAATCTTTTCAGAACATCTAAAATAGAAAGCTTGATGAACAGTCTAACCTGATTAAATGAACTCCAAATGTACTATGAATCAACATAATGCCCATTGTTTGGGAAGTTGACTGATGTCCAAAAAAGGGCTTGTCATCAATCAACATTTCATCTTCCTTCACATGAAGGAAAACCACTCATACACTTAAGTTTTTCCCATAGTGCTGTCCTTGTAAGCTATGTTTAGCATCATAACAGTTTCTGTGGCATTTTTCTTAAGCAAGGAAATAAAATTTCATAGCCACATGCTTCTCTCTTAAATTGACCATCACAAAAAATGAGGTTCAAGCAAAACGGCTTTCACAAAAAATTTTACTGTGCCCAGAGAGAACCTTCCCAGGTGACACCACTTGGTACACTAACCCAGAGCATGTTGCTGGATGCTCTCCTAAAAGGAAAAACGCAGGCTACGAAAGTTTGGCTTTCCCAGCAGAATTCCAGATTTGAGTTTTTCCTGTCCCATCCCCCAACTGTGTGAAAGTAAATTGTAGACATGATGTCCCTGTATTTCGAAGTGTGTTTTCTAACAATGAGCGTCTTTATGTATAACCATAGTGTAATTACCAAAATCAGGATATTAAAATTGATAATAACATTCGTGAGCCCCTGGGTGACCCAAAGGGTAAATGTGGTTTAGACCTACCCAGGGGTGCCTGGGAAGTAGTAGACCTGTTGATCTGTTTCTATGAGGGCACAGCCTTGAAACATACTGTGGAGTACATGTTTATGCTTTATAGATAGGAAGTGAAAGGCAGCAAACAGTATCAATTCACATTAGATAATCCTATTCTAATTTTCTCCAAGTTGCGGTCCATGTTTCAATTATACTCGTTGTCCCAGTAGCACCCTCTTTGTTGGTGTTAGTTGCTGCGTGGGTGCAGAGGTGCCATAGGACGCGCGAGGCTGGGGCCTTTGGGACACAGATCATAGCCCTGCCTTTCGAGGTCCCTCTGGGTGGGTTCGGTCCACTTCTAGGCCAGCAGTTGTGCTCTGATCCCATTGTACTACCCAACGACTCCATAATAGCCTCTGAAGCAAAAGGAAAAGGAAATTTCTTTTGATTCAGTATCTAATTGCATTTAGTTGTTGTGTCTCTACTTTTGGAGCTCCCTGCCCTCGGGAAGAATTCTCCTGACAGTCTTTGCCTTTGCCTTTCATGGCGTTGCATATTCTAAGATAACAGGCTAATTATTTTTTAGAATGTACTCCAGTTTGGGTTTTTCTGGGTATAGCCCCAGGGGACAGAGGTTAAGTGTTTCTGTCAGGAACAACGAAAGTGATGCAGTGTTGTTATGTCTTTTTTTTTTTTATTGTTATGTCGTATGAGGCGTTTCTTGGTGTCAATTTGATGTTAATTTTTCATTTTCTTTTTTAAAACGGTTTATTGGCACTTAATATAAATTTAATATGGAACCACATGATTTGATAGTTCAGTCACATCAAGAGTTGTACAGTCACTACCCAAATCAATTTTAGAACATTATACCACACCCCGCACACCCCACCCCACCATGGTTAAATCACTTTTTAAATGAGTTGTGTAATCACCGTCAGTTCTAGAGAGTGCTCCCTCCTTCCTCCCACATAAGATGTTAATTTTTCTTGACTAAGGTGGCGCGTGTCCGATTTCTGTACTATCAAGTCATTATTTTCCTTTTTGTCATTGATAACTATCACATGGGGACAAGCTTTGAGGCTGTATAACTATCTTCTCATGAGACTTTACCTACTAATTTTAGCATCCATTTGGTGACATTTATCTAAATCAATGACTACTGTTAAAGTTGCTGACTGATGACTTTCTAGTCCATCCTTCCTTCTACACTTATTTGTTGACATTCTACTCTAAGGAAGCTTATTCTTTGTATTCCACACTGATATTCCATTTATTATTTCACCCACTCATAGCAATATTAACTTGTAGATTCTTATTTTAGTTAGCATATTATACTCCATCACTGTCACTTCTCATGGCTTAAATTATCCCAGATAATTTGGGAGTGGAAGTTCTGTAAACGGATTTCTTGTCCTTTGATGTGTACCTGTTCTTTTCTGTGTGCTTCCTTCCTTTCTGGTCTCATAAAATGACCTAGGCCCTTCTTCTGCTTCTCAGTTCAACCCTGAATGTGCCATTTCTCCAGAGAGCCTGGTCATCCCAGTCTGCAACAACCCCCAGCCACCCTTTTTTAAAATTTAAGATTAAAAAAAAAAAATTTAAGGTCACAGTACTAGAAAAAGCCATTGCTACGAGAATGTCATTACATTTAGAGCCTTTTAATAGACAGCAGTAAGAAATATATTTATGCATACACATACTTATACTATATCTGTTTCTATAATTATCTCTATATTAAAAGCATGAGTTCCTTTTAAAAAAATAAAAGCATGAGTTCATATTGATGCTACCAAATCTAATTCAGTACCACTGAGTTTATTCTCTTATTTTTTAAGTTTAGAATTCATAGAAAGTGGTTTCAGAATTGCTAATCAGTACCAGTGTAGAAAATAAACCGAATAACCTGGAGCATAGTTTTTAAATATATAAGTTTGTTAAAACCTTTTATCAGTTTGGAAATACATGTTCAAACTTTATGTTCAAAAGTTACTTGGGTTAGGGCACTCCCTGCTCCCCCACCTTTTCAGTGTAAAAATTTCACTGCCATCAAGCCCATTCAGACCCAGAGTGATTCTGTATAGGGTTTCTGAGTCTATAGGTCTTTACAAGAACAGCCATCTTAGAAAGACGGCTTCAACTTTCTACCAAGGCATGCTTGGTAGGTTTGAGTGCCATCAAGGATCCTTAATATAGTGATGTCATTTTTTTTAAAAATAGAGTTAGATTGATTTGTTACTGTTTCTTTTTAGTACCCCTCTAGCCTTTGAGTTTTTCAGTATGTGAAATACTAAAAGGTCTAGCCCTCAAAAAAGTCTAGTCGCAGAAATGTTATTCCCTTAACTCTGCTACCTCTTCTGTCCCAATTCTTTCTACTTCCATCTACCGTTCTGGGAACCTGTCTGTTTTTTTTATCTTCTTGTCTCTTTTGACTTAATCATTTTTCCCTTCTGTTTCTATATCTGTCTATAAAGGTTTCTAATTCAGATACTTCTTCTGTGTCTTTGATCTTATGTCTCTTTCCACACAACCATGATCTTCTTCTAAAATCAACCTCTCACTAAAAGAATAACCACGCTCACATTCTCTGCCACAACCAAAAGGGTGTAACTTTGCTGCAATTGCTTCTCTAAATAGAGGGCTTTTCCTCATTAATCCTTGTCTATTTGCCTATAGGTTCTTAGTTTTTATGACCTATTAATTTTGAAGATGCCTATTTAGGTCAAATTTTCATTTAGATGAATTGACCATATTAGATATATCCAACCACCCTTTAACCTCATGTCAGCTGTTTCATTCCCTTTCTTTTATATTATCATCCTTTCATATTCTCCTTTCGTTTTTTATCTTGAAAATGTAACAGCTACCATTCCTTTTGTGTAGTACAATCAAAGGAAATGGGTAGGGTTTGCATTGTGAGTGTTGAGTCTGTTCTCTGACTCATTGGCAGGGCCCGGTATAAGCAGTGTGCAGAGAAACACTGCTCCATAGTATTTCCAAAGCTCTGATCTTTGGAAGCAGATCAGCAGGCCTTCCTGCCAAGGTGCTTCTGGGTAGGTTTGAACTACCAGCCTTCCAGCTAATTGTCAAGTGCCTGACTGATTGTACCACTTTCAACCTTCAAATCTCTTCTGTTAGTCTTATTCTACTTGTCTTCCTTATATTGAAGCTACTTAAAATACCTTCAGAGCAGCTTTAAATTTGATTTGTAATGCTCTTCTTTATACAGAGATATAAGCTAGTTAAAATGATTAGAGAAACAATCCAAAGAAGTGTATGAAGTGATACATTTTTAAAGGGATTGTGAAGGAAAATCAAGTTACACAGAAATAGAACATTTTATGTGAAATAATTTAAATATAAACCCTTTTTGAAATTTTGCTTACAAATTTTTTGTAAGTGTAGAGTGAACTTTTTCTGTGGTTAAAAAGAATTAAGAAAGGCTTTATAATCACAATGAAAAGATTCTGTATGTAGCTCTTCTCTCTCTCTCTCTCTCTCTCTCTCTCTCTCTCTCTCTCTCTCTCTCTTTCTTTCCCCACTTCTACTGCTTATAGGAAAGGAAGCAGGAGATCAGAGAGCAGAGTAGATGAAAACGCAATGTAAGACTTTCCTAGTGATAACTGTGAACTGTTTAGGCAAGATGAATTGACTGCCTGTGACTGAGACAGATAAGAACCCCAGGAGTGTTTTGATGCTGAATCATCTGAAGTCTGAGTACAAACCTCAAGAAAACGCTTTTCAATCCAAGCTAAAATTGGAGGCAATAAAGAAAAATTTAAGGACTAAAGTGAAAGATCCCTAATTATACCTTTTATTTTACTGAAATTATCTAAAATTTTAATTGACCATTTAAAAAGACATCAAATGAATTATAGAATTAAAAAAGCAAAGTATGTAAACGTTCTGAGATATAAAACCTTTTCTCTGCATTTTAGCCCAGTGGTCCCACCTTCTTTTGATGTGTTTGCAGTATCAGAATAACACAGAGACCTTATTTTTTGAATGGGGCTTTCTGATTACTTGGATCCATATTTTTAAATACCCCTGCCCACCTGCGGTACTAGTGAATTCGATCCAGGTGTCTATAGTTTAAATATTAGAGTTTTGTTCTACTTCCCATCACCTCTCATTTCCAACTTTTCTGCATCCGCTCTTGCCTCTCAGGGTGTAAATGTGCTCAGATCTTCCCCATCTTATGAAAAAAGTTAAACCTTTCTGCTACTCTTATCTCCAGATCAAAATCTCTGTGCACACATGCACCGGCGTTTCTCTGTCTGTCTTCTATGTTAGTCTCGTGAAAAACATTCCAGGCAGTTTATTTCCTCACTTATTACTCAGTCTTCAAATTTCTTTTTCTAAGTCATTTTATTGGGGACTTGTACAACTCTTATCACAATCCATACATCCATCCATTGTGTCAAACACATTTGTACATTTGTTGCCATCATCATTTGCAAAACGTTTGCTTTCTACTTGAGCCCTTGGTATCCCTTGGCAAATAAGGATATTTTTCCCCTCCCTCTCTCATGAACCCTTGAAAATTTATAAGTCATTGTTATTTTTTATGTCTTACACTGTCTGATGTCTCCCTTTACCTACTTTTCTGTTGTCTGTACCCCATGGAGGGGGTTATACGTAGATCATTGTGATCAGTTTCCCCTTACTCCCCCATCCCAATCTTCAAACTTTTTACCAGTCATTTTCAAAGTGGGATACTTATGGTGATTGATTCATTGGGACATGGGGCAAGTTTAAACATTTATCCAAGCCTATTTTTATCTAAAAATAATAAAGACTTGAGACTTTATTAACATTTAATATATTTAAATGCATTTAATTTATTTCGTGCCCCCGAAACATTTAAACTTTTAATGCTTGATACATTTAGCATGTAAACTTTGATATCCATTAGTCAACCAGTAATAAGCATGTTGTTGTGTGTCATTAAGTTGATTCTGACTCATCATGACCCTAAATAGGACAGGGCCGAATACCTCGTCTATGGTATTCTCCAGGCTGGTTTCCAGTCTTTGGAAACCGACTGCCACGTCTCTCTCTTGCAGAATGGCTAGAGGTTTGATTCATTGACTCTTCAGTTAGCACAGCCATTTGTCTAGTTTCAGGCTTTTGTGTGTGTGTGTGTGTGGCATCACTGCCCTGGTGGGAGTAGGAAGCCCAGCCCTGCTCTTGCAGAGCTGCTGCTGGATTTGAACTGTCAACCCTGTGGATTGCAGTCCCGCACCCTACCACTAGGCCACCAGGGCTCAGCACAGCCACTTGTCATTATAGGCATAGATCACATAATGTACCTTAAAAAAGACTGGGGATTCCATAGTGCAAGGGATTTGACAATGGTCATTTATTTGTTTGCTTACTTTCAGCCAGTGTGTTTGTTGTGCGTTCATAAGTGTACGGTTCATTGAGTTTCTGGATTATATAGATGGGACCACATGAAATGTCAATATTCAAACATTTGTAATGAACAAATAGGGTAATTTCATATAGTTCAAGTTCATAACTAATTTTAACTGAAAGACCCAATGTTCTACATTTGTAAAAAATCAGCCAGTGAAAACTCTGTGGATTGTTATGGGTTAATACCATTCTTCATGGGTTCACAGTGAGCTAGGGACCAATCTGATAAAAACTAACAATAACAACGGTGACCCTTACCAAATGCCACGTGTCTTGAAAAAATTCTAATTTCAGAGATGAAAAGAACGGGATCAATGACTTCAGGGGAAGGGGTGATGTGTGAGAGAAGGTGAGGTGGGAGAAAGGAAGGGGAGTGGAATCAACCCAGGGAAAGGGAACAAGTGTACTAAGATCAATGGAAAGGAAAGTGTAGGATGCCTAGTGGGGCTTAATCAAAAGCAATGTGGCAGCGAGGAATGAAGGCCAAACATCATGATGGTGGGACAAGAGGAAAGTAAAAGGAAAGAAAGGAAAGAACCAGGAGGCAAAAGACATTTATAGAGGCCTAAATACAGGTATGTACATCTGTGGGGTGTGTGTGTGTGTGTGTGTGTGTGTAAAATGAGAAGATATTAGAACTATGTACTCATACCTATGTGTTTAGAATTAAGGTTGCAGATGGACATTGGCCCTGACTCAAGTACTCCCTCAACACAAGAGCACTTTGTTCTAACAATCTGGCATTCTGTGATGCTCACCTCCTTGACACAACCGCTGAAGACAAAATGGGTGCATAAGCAAATGTAGTGAAGAAAACTGATGGTGCCTAGCTATCAAAAGATAATAATGCCTGGGGTCTTAATGGCTTGAAAAGAAACAAGCAGCCACCTAGCTCAGAAGCAACAAAACTCACATGGAAGAAGCACACCAGACTCAGTCACAGGGAAGCGATGAGTCAATCAGGGTGCAGTATAGCACCGATGAAACACACAACTTTGCTGTAGTTCTTTGGTACTTTCTTCCCCCTACCATCATGACCTCAATTGTGCTTTACAAATTGGATTAGACTACACTGCTACAGATAAGAGCCTACAACACAGGGAATCCAGGATAGACAGACCCCTGAGGGCCAACAAGGAGAGTAGAGATACCAGAAGAATTAGAGGAGGGTGGTGGGGATAAAAGGGGAACTGATTACAAGAATCCTCTATAACTCCCTCCAAGGGGGATGAATAGCAGAAAAGTGGATGAGGGGCAATGGAGGACAATGTAAGATATAGAAATAATAATCTATAACATCAAGGATTTGTGAGGGAGGGTGGGTAGGGAAGGGAGGGGGAAGAAATAGAGAGCCAATATTAGGGGCTCAAATGGGAAGAGAATGCTTTGAAAATGATGATGGCAGCATTTGTGTAAATGTGCTTGACACAGAAAATGAATGTATGGATTGTGACAAGAGACATAAGAACTCCCAATAAAAGTATGGGAAAAAAATTCTAGCTTAAAAGCTTTTGAATGACTATACTTTACTAAATACATTGTAAGTACATTTGAATAAGAAGAAAATGGCAGCATACATCTTAACATGTCTGCCCTTGCTTCATGCTTGTTGTCAGCCACATTGTATGTTATGATGGTGATTTAATCAGATCTAACAAGGAATTAGTTTCTCCTCCCCATTAGAAGGTCTCCTTAGAAGTCTGAAATATTGTTTTTGAGTTAGAGTTTATTGTCTTTTGTTAGTGTCAGAAACTCCCTGCCAAATATATATTGTGTCTTGAGAGATTAGTTAATGATGTAGTGGTACAGATATACAACTTGTAGAGAAACATAGACAGTATGGTTGCCAATATGTACTTTCCTTAAAAAGGAGGGGTTTATCCAATCTTACAATTTTAGAAAAAATATTTTGTGTGCATCACTGCCCCCTGGTGGGAGTAGGAGGCCCAGTCTCACTCCGGGAGATCTGTTGCTGGATGGGAACTGCCAACCCTGTGGGTCACCTGAGCCCAGATATTTTTTATTGAAATGACTTTTGTTAAAGTATCTGGTGACTTTTTAATTCTTCTCCCCGCAGTTCATCCTTTCAGAGCTTTATTTACTTGTCTCAAACCTGACATCTTATCTCTGTGTCCTTTAACTTCCCTTTTCCTTGAAACTCTAGGGTTCCTTGACTTCCAGGAAAACACTTTTCTGTCTTCTCCTACTGCTGTCTCTATGTCCTAAGTACTGGTATTTCTGGAATTTTGGTTTTGGTTCTCATTTCCCTCTCCACAGACAGCTTTGGTTATAGTAACAACATCAGCAACAATAATAATACGTTTGACTCTGTGGGTGATGCAAATGATTAGCTCTCAACTACAAGCTGCAAGGTTGGTGGTTCAAACTCACCCAGTGGTGCACCCTGGCAACAGGCTTGCCGTGCTGCCTGTAGATCACAGCCTTACAGATTACAGTTTTCCTGTGACACACATGGGCTCACCATGAGTTCCAATGGTCTCAGTGGCGATAGCAAGAGCATTTCCTGCATGTTAGGAACTATTCTAAACCCATCACATATACTTATTTAAGGCTAGCAACTCCACTTTGAGTGTTATCCATATCCTTTTTTTTTTTTTAAACAAATGAAAAGGCAGAGGCAAAAGAGGTTAAGTTATTTGTCTGGATTCATGAAATTGGTAAGTTGGCAGAAGCTGAACTCAGAGGTTGAATTTGGCATCAGGGGCTATTGCCTTGAACTCTTCTTGTCCTTGCTACTGTGCACTTCCAATCTCATCTTCAAGACTTGACCTCATTTGTTAGTCCCAGATGCATTGCCTTCCTAGACAAACTCATCCTCATAGCCATCATTTCTGAAATGAAAATTAATTATTTTTTCCATTGATCTGTTTCTTCTCTGTGTCCACATCTTGTTAAATAGCCTCATCATTTATCTCATGATAAAAGCCTGGGGATCCACATAAATGCTTCTCTTTTGTAGTCTTTTCATCAGCTTCATCCCTAGTTCCCATCAATCCTGCCTGTTAAGTATTAAATCCATACTCATTCCCCAATCACACAGGCCCTAATTAGGATTTCTAGTTTTACAATCACTCTTGCGTTAGTCTTCCTCACTCCTCTATTCTATCTTTCGTATTGCTTTCAGAGTATTACTTCTGAAACAGAACTCTGTTTGGTTACCCATATCCATGAAATTCTTTCAATGATTTTGCCCCCCCCCTCCCGATAAGAATCATACTCATGGCTATGGCAGGTAAAACTTCTCATAAATTAGTTCCCACCCGCTCTTTCCCCTTTTCCACAGTTAAACTTTCAACCACCTGGAATATACCATGATCGCTCTCTCTCCTGCCTTGCTGTGTAGTGATGTTCTCTCTGCAGTGATGAACCTCCCCTTTTTATTTGCTTGCTGAACTTCTCTATCCCTTTTAAATCCGAACTCATTTCAAATTCTCCCAAGCCTCATCCTGCTGCTCAAGCTGAGTTGGATGTGCTTAGCATCATTGTTATATTTCTGTTGAGGCATTTTATCACACTGAATTGTCTACTCAGTGCATTGCAGTCTCCAGCATAGAAGTAGAAGTCTTTGTTTATCAGCTAGCACACTTAGTCAATTGATCAAAGAGAAGCGATGTTGGAGAGTTATTAAAAAATAATAACACTAAAAGAATAATATGTGAACAGCCGCCCCACTCCATGTTTTATTTTAACTTAAAGCATAGAAATATGCATGCACCTACTTTGCAGAGTCTTTATATGTTAGGTGGAATTTGAAATTGTTTTTCTTGCATAAAGAGCACTCAATGATCTCCAGTTTCAGTTTCATTAAAGTTAGAAATCTAAAAACTTGCAAAATACAACTTTTTTTTTTCTGTATTTTAACCTTATATTCTCTAGATACTTGCCCACATCATGACTACATACACGCAGTCCATGGGTTATACTCTAGAGAACCTTACCTGGCAGTTCTGTGCTGGAATTGACTCAGCAGCATCTATTAACAACAGCAGGTAGCTTTGAATTTTGAGTACCATGACCACAGTACCAAAAGCAACTGGCAAAAACTAGTTTGAGAACACCATCATTTATTTTTGAGAAACATATAATTCAACAAGTGAAAGTTAGTATTTATGAAACTGTTAAAGAATAGGGAACACTCATGGCATGCTGGCTATGCATTGTGCTGCTAAACTGAAGGCCAGAAGTTTGAAACCACCAGCCTCTCATCAGGACAAAGATGATGCTTTCTACTTCCCTGAAGTGCTGAAGTCTCAAACCCACAGGGGCAGTTCTGCGCTGCTCTGTAGCGTTGAGTGAGTCAGAATTGATATTGGCAGTGGGTTGGGTTGGGTTGGGTGTGGGAATAGCTCCACTCTGTTGTCTGCACCCTTCAGGGGACTGGGGCCCGGGTGTCAGTAGGTAAGATTTCAGAAAGAATTGGTTACGCTTCTGAGCCAGTGAAATAGAAGTTTCAGGCTTTGATGTATATTTCCCTAGGCCACTTGTTGGTTGCTATTTGTAGTGTGTGTGTGTGTGTGTGTGTGTGTGTGTGTGTGTGTGTGTGTGTTGATTTTACAGTTTTACCTATGTTAATAAGCCCTTGTCATCTTATCTTCCAATTTATAGCCACCCTGTCAGACTGAGTAGAACTGTCCCATAGGGCTTCCAAAACTGTAATCTGTAATCTTTATGGAAGCAGATTGCCACATCTTTCTCCCCTGAAGGAGCTGGTGGATTTAAACTGCTGGCCTTTCACTTAGCAGCCAAGCACTTAGCCTTTGAGTCACCAGCACTCCATATGTATGATAATGTGGAGTGGTAATTTGGTGAGCCAGTTTTGCCTTTCATTCCCCCTGCATCACTGCCCTGGTGGGAGTGGGAAGCCCAGCCTTGCTCCTGGAGAGCTGCTGCTGGATTTGAAACGCCAACCCTGTGGACTGCAGTCCCATACACAACCACTGTGCCACCGGGGCTCAGCTTTGCCTTTCGTTTTTTAACTGATTTTTAAAAAAAATTTTCAGTTACTTTCAGAGAGAGACACTTTAAAGATACAGTTACACATTAAAATTTGAACAGATGACCATTTAATAAAAGCACAAATTGTAGAAATTTCAAAAAAATATATAAAGACTTATTTTTTCATTCGTCATTTCTATACTGTTGCACCATAGTGAAAGCTAATCAATAAGTGTATTGAAAGATATGCTTATGAAAGAAGTTATGGAAACTTTGCTTTTGCCTAAAAACTCAGTAAGCACTATTTAATGTTTTACTTCTTTTTCTCTCTAACTGTCTTCTTCATTTTTTGTCCTTTTTGTCTTCTCAGTGCTTTTGTTAGAAACTTTTTCCAGAAGATGTTTGATTATGGTATAAGGCAGCTAATTTAAGCATCTGTTTATCACTGCCTGGCTAGACTGAATGTAAAATTTCAATTGAATTACCTCCCAAGAGAGCTTGGAGCGCTTGGGGTAAAACACATCATTTTCTCTTCTCTCCCCTGGGCTTGTCAGTAGAAAGAATTCATCTAAATAGTTTACATGCATTTTGAAAATGTTGTATCTACTGGACTTCGCTTTGTTGTTTGTGGACCCATGCCAATATAAATGGAATACCTACTTTGCTTGTTAACTCAAGTACAAAAGTGTTATTGCAATATGGGTATAAATTGTAATAGTGAGTGACTTTTGCTGATAGTTACTTTTAAGCTATGTTCATAGTAACGGCTAGGAGAGTTTCCCCTTTTAAAAATTTAATTTCTAAGCCCAGATGTTGAGCATTCATTTACTCATTAAATATTTACTGAGCAATTACTGTGTATACATCTTTATATATTACAAAATTCAGGTGTACATTGGAAATGCTTATTTTGCTCCTTTACTTTGGAATAGTTTTGGCTTATCTACGTACTTTATTCCTGAAGAGTACGATGAAATAATTTATTGAATGGATCTAAGAGCATCAATAAGCTAATTCAGGATATACGATACTTATCAAAGACCATGATACATACTTAGTGCTTGCAAGCATCTGGAGAACTTTCAACCTAGTGTAATGTTCATTCCTTTTTTTCAAATAACAATTTTATTAAACAGCACCATAGTTTATCTTACTTTCTTCCATTTAATTTAAAATTTTTTCAAGTATCATAAAAAATAGGATGAAAAGTCTATTGCTCTAGGATTTTTTTTTGTTTCAATGAAATTACTTGAGAAAACATCATATGCTATTTTATAGTATCTTTTTAATATATTGAAGTAATCAATGTTTTATTTTTCTTAAAACCAAACATTCATTTAGTTTAACTAGTAAACAAATGTCTGTGCTGTAAGCATCATGCTCTTAAGAACAGTCTATGTAGGATCACCTAGACAGTAGCACCTGGAAAGATTTGTGAGGAACTTAGATGGCTGTGAGCCTATGCTAGTCAGGAAGGAGCAGTTTGGAAAAGGAGAGTGAGAATGATTGCGCAACATGAAGACTGTAGTCAGTGTCACTAAATTATGCATGGAGAAACTTTTGAATTGGTGTTTTTTTCTGTGTATATCTCAACAACAACAAAAATTAATTAAAAAATTAAATGTTAACCTAGTAAAATAGAATATATTCTCAAATTATTGGCGATGAAATCCATTTGCTGTGTTTCATGATTAATTCTGTGGAATTCAGGTTGGCTTTTAAACATATTTCCTTCTTACAAAATCTCAGTAACATCTATTTCCTGATTGGTTGATCAGTTAGTCAGTTTATCTGTCTATCCAACTCTACTTAAGAATTTCAGAGGACCGAAAATGGAAATAATCTTGTGATTTCATTAAAATTTATTTTTAAATTATTCATGAAAATTCAGTTCTATAGTAGTTGGATTGCTTATTAAAATGCTAATTGTATCTTGAATTTAATATCTTTTAAGAAAAATTGTGAAAGTCGAAATTACAGAATTTATTGAGGCATTATTGATCTAATAAAATAGTTCTCATGGTGCAGTGGATTGGCAAGTTTTTGTAAGCAGTTCTCGTGGTGTGGAAATTGACGCAATGGCCATCGAGTGCGTTTGGGGGCTTTTTTGGTTATTATCACCAACGTGCTGATGAGTCTGTGCTGACTCAGGGCTTCCCTGTCCAATCCTGTACGATTTATTCCTGTTTGAACCCAGGGTTGTAGTTATTCACCGTATTAATTCATGTCATTGAAGGTCTTGCTCTTTGTCATTGACCCTTACTTTACTATCTCAGTATCCACCCTATCTATCGAATCATTAATCTCAAAGAATTAAGAAAAATAGAAAGAATCCCTTTCTATTTTCTTTCTTCCTCTATCATTGGCCTAAAGATTTTACCAGCAGAATAGGTACAAGACCAATAATACCTTTCTTCTCTCCCTCTGTAATATCCCTTTATGATGAAAGTGATTGTACATTTTATGAATGCTAGAACTATTCTTCTACTTTTCCATTTTATCTTACAGTAAACTCTCAATCATAATTAGCTACTGTAGTAGAAAAAACTATGCTGTATAACCCCAAATTACAGTTATTCTTGGTTTTTTTACTTTGGAATGTTTCACATTAAAAAAACTTTTCAACCCACCCAATAAATATGTGAACTTCAATCGCATTTTTACTGCCAACCATCAAGGACTACATTTAGTCATAAAAGCAAATTAAAAATTATCACATCGGATAGAAAATTAGAATATAGGCCATTAAAATGCACCCCCACAATAAGATCACGTTTTGAAAACTGTTTGATTCTGAATGTACATCTCTAAAGTGGAAAGGCAATATCTGTTCTAGCAAGTATAGGACAGTATGTAAATAAACCTAATCAATTTCTGAGTGTTGATTAAAAATTGAACTATCTACAGTGAAACAATTGTTTTCTGTAGGTAGTTCCTGGAAATCTATTTTCTTTTCACTTATTCAGTCCATTAGTATTTATTGAATACTTCCTATAAGAATTCTGATATCTCTGAAAATAAATGTTTAGTATTAAATTATTTTAATATATTTTTCTTTTAAGGAACTTTCTTTTGATGTACCAGAGTTTAGGTAAAATTTAAATGGAAATTGGGTGATGTTTTGACCAAAAATACTTTCTTTTCTTCTAAAACTAGTTTTTATTACTCCAATAGTCTCCAAACTGCCTCCAGTTAATCTTTTGTAATGAACATTATAGTTTTTCTTTGACGGTCTTTCAATTTCCACTTTTCTTCAAATGGCAAGTTATAAATGAGTAGCCATTTCTTTGGTGATTATTTCAGCAAGTAATTGCTCCATGTTTTTATTGGCCGATTGGGTATCTGCCTAGAACATTGCCGTTGTTAGGAGGGCCCAGCCTTGCTCCTGGAGAGCCGCTGCTGGATTTGAACCACCAACCCAGTGGACCACAGTCCCGCCCTCAATCATTACGCCACCGGGGCTCAGCTCGCTTCATCTTTATTCCTTTGTCCTCGCCACCTTGGTAACCTCCAAAACCTATATCATCTCTTAAGAAAGTCTTAGTCTTGCTTTTGTTTTCCCCTCTCTTCTAACAGTGTTCTTATGCAATTTTTGTCCTGTTATGATTACCTAATTTCACTTGGTATAATCAGATGGAGTCCGCTCATGCTATGAGGTGCTTTGTGGTTTCATCATTGGTTTCTAGCGATGCACGATATTCCATTGTGTACCAAAGTTTCTGTATCCATTCTTTTACTGATGGACATTTGGGTTGTTTCCATTTTCGTGCTGTTGTGAGCAGTCCTTTGATGATTATGGGTGTACACGTGTCTGTTGGTACTATGGCTCTTACTCCTTTAAGGTATATATCCAGAGCTATTGCTGGCTTATATGGAATTTTAATTCTAGTTAAGGTACTGTCATCACCCTTTTCACAGTTGTACATATCTCGAGTCCTATGAGAGTTTTAATCTCATAACATCCTCTCCAACATTTGTTGTTTTCTGGATTTTTTGTTCTTTTTATTGTCATTTTGATGTAATACAAAGTCTTATTTACAAAAAAGAGGGGGGAAATAGAAAACAGGATTTTAAGCTGAGCCTTGCTAAATTGGACACAATTTTAATGGAAATGTAGTACAGACTGTGGAGTAAGTCTTTCTATTGCACAATTTTCAGCTGTCAGCCTGACTCATGGTGACCCATGTATGATGGAATAGTGCTGTTGTAACCATAAGATTTTCTTTCATTTTTTTTGTAACCATAAGATTTTCATTGGTTGATTTTTTTTTTTTTTGGCATCACTGCCCTCAGGTGGTGGGAGTAGGAGGCCCAGCCTTTGCTCCGTGGAGCTGGAATTGAACCTCCATCCCAGTGGGCCGCAGTCCCGCGCACAACCATTACGCCACTGGGGCTCAGCCCGGTTGATTATTCTTAAGTGTATTGGCAGTCTTTTGTTCCTAGCCTGTCTTAATCTATTCAGGATTATAGAAACCCTTAAGTTTCCATTGACAGATGATATACCTGGGAGAATATTATACCGGAGTTACATTGGCTAGGAATTGAACCTGGATCTCCTGTATGGAATTCTACCATTGACTCTGGGACTAATTGTGTGGCTTGCATAAGTTATAGATTTTTTTCTAGTGTAGAGTACACTTTAATATGATTAAGATAAATATATTACTCATGGAACTTGTCTACAGCCATCTGTTGGTTACTGAAACATATTTAAACATGTTTTGTTTGGAATAAATCCATATGTGTATGAACTGGAACTATTTACTTATATTTGGATAGACTTTTGATTCATTTTGGTTGTTAACAATGCCTGCTGTTAAGTGCATCAAACAAAAACTCAAATTCCTTACCATCAAATTGATTTTGACTTATAGCATCACTCGAGGACATGTAGAACTGCCCCTATAGGTGTCTGAGACTGCAAATCTTTATGGGAACACAAGGCTTATCTTTCTTCCCCAGAGCGGCTGGTAGGTGGGAACAGCAAACAGTGAGTTTAGCAGCTCAACAGTCACCCCCTACATCAACTGGCATTAAAAGGGACAATTGAAGTTTGCCTTCCTTCTAGCTATTACTTTATGTGATTTTGAATATAGCAGAGA
This sequence comes from Nesogale talazaci, assembly GCA_004026705.1. Classification (NCBI taxonomy): domain Eukaryota; kingdom Metazoa; phylum Chordata; class Mammalia; order Afrosoricida; family Tenrecidae; genus Nesogale; species Nesogale talazaci. The sequence continues at coordinate 14,223 of PVJH01023195.1, read as the reverse complement.
GAAATGACCATAAACATCATAATGCTGGCATAATTGGGAACTCCGGTACTCTCATATCAATATCCAGTCTCCAAAAATATAGCCATGGACCAATTGATTCTTTGAAATGTGGGCACGCCCCAAAAACAGTTTTCATCTCAAATCTTTACCCATGATGTCTTTAGATAGCAATTTCCTCACCTTTCATGAAAGGTACATAAGGAACATACACTTATGTGCTATAGATTATTGTTTTTTTAATTAATTTTCCTGCTTTTATAGAACATTTCTTTTTAGCCTTTATATTATCTAAAAATTCATACTTTGGGTTTTTATGGATTTGTCCTAAGTTGGCAAGAGATAATAAAACATTTTTGAAAGAAACCATAGTAAGTTCATTACAAAATAGTTTATGATTAGACTGCCATATTCATTTTAATTTTTAAAATTATTTTTTAAAGTCACACTTCATGGAGCAGTGGTTTTTATAAATATTTATAACTCCTTTTGACATGCTTATGGAAATTTTCTTTTCTTCCCCCACCCCCCAGTGTAGACCAGTAATCCATTTTAGGCTACACACTTGAAGTTACTAAAATTCATTGCACTTGATTATAATTTAAGAGAACCGTATGTGTAATTCACAATACAGACTCCGACATAGCCCTATAAAGAAAATACAAGTATTTATATTGTATAATAAAGAAAATACAAATATTTTTATAGGGCTATATCGGAGTCTATATTGTGAATTGTATTATTAAAACTATTAAACTTAATTTAAATATAGCACTATAGTATAATGTGAAGATAAAACAGAAAAGTAAGTACTGTAAGAAATAAGATTTCAAAACAAATATACATGTTGGAGTATTTCCAAACTTAAGGCTAGACTGTGCCACACAAGTAAAGAGTCTTTTTGAATGAAGTTAATTACCCGCGGGGTGCATGTTGGTCACTCTTTAAAATTCTTATAAAAACAAAGAAATTAATTATCCAGCTTAAAAGAAGTCATACTCTTTCTGGCAAACATTCAATTAACTTTTTAGTGCTTGCTATTTAATGTTGTGTTTGACTGACCAACCATTGAAAACTACTTTCCTTTGAAACAGGGTTGAGTAGAAAACGGCCTTGTGTGAGGCCAAATACATGGTCAGTTTCATTTGATCATCAACTTTTCCCCCATGATCTTTGAATTCAATGACTGGTTTTAATTTCAGAATTACTATGAAGTGTGTACTTAGAAGAAGTATTTTATGTAGTTAGCACTTTTCAGAGCCAACCTGTAAGATGTTACTAAAAGTAGAATATGTCTTAAATTATTTCATGTTCCGATATCTCAAATTATGATTGTATTTCTGTGCTTCTTAAGAGAGTCCAGTCAGATTGTTTTGTACTTGTTTTTGTAGTGAAATTTAGAAATTTTACTAAATTCTAATTTCGCTGCGTATAGGCATAGATAGAGTAAGTGATGGGTTGTAGTAATCACAGAGTTAGTGATTAATTGTATTTGACGAGGATGGGGATTTGGCCAGTCAAATAGAATGATGAGGAAAGAAGCCAGAGACTTGAACTATCACTAAGCCAGGCATTCGCCCTTGGGGCTAACCAGGAACGCTACTCTTGCTCCCCCATGAAACACACACCCTGGACTTTCATATAACCCCAAAGCCAAGCCCACCCCTCTCATAGTGACACCGTAAGTCAGACTATAGCACGTGTGTGTGTGTGGCATCACTGCCCTGGTGGGAGTAGGAGGCCCAGCCTTTGCTCCTGTGGAGCCGCTGCTGGAATTGAACCTCCATCCCAGAGGGCCGTGGTCCCGCACACAACACTACGCCACCGGGGCTCAGCCCCAGACTATAGCATTTTAAGGAAGTAGAAAACCCTTTCTTCTGCAAAGCAGCTGATGGTTTCAAACTGCTGATCTTGCAGTTAACAGCCCAAGCATAACTACTATGCCCGCAGAACTCCTCCTTCCATATAACAGACAAGATCTGCAGTGATGCCAAGCATAAAAGAAGATACGATGACATGCTTAAATGTAGTATTTCTTAAATTGCATGAATACAAACAACAGAATTATTTTGGAAAATCTTTGCACATTGAGTTACTCCATTAGAAGCAAAACAGAAAGCTTTTTTCCTTGAGTTACTACATGAGTCTCAAAACCGTCACCGAGTGGTTCATAAATACTAATTACCAAAGCATTGTAGCTAAAACACCAGAAAATGTGGCAAAGTCAGCAACTATGAAAGCACCAACAGCAACAAAAGCAAAAAGTGAATGTTTGTAGTTCCCGCAGATAAAAATCTAATCAGAATGGACTGATAAGGCCTGATCTGACAAGAACACATTAGAAGGGTCAAAAGTAAATTAGAATAGACTTTTTGCCCTGTTGTTATATTGCTACATGTAAGCAAGGTTTGCAAAATAAAAAACAAGTTTGATGTTGAAACTAACTATAGGGGTGAAAAGAAAAGAAACTACAGTAATATTTTAATAAAAAATAATAATTTAATAAATTTCTGCTGAAACAAAACACATACATACACCACTAGTGATGCCATTATGAACATCACTGCTCTACAGTGAGGGTGAGGTGCAATCGAGTTATTCTGACTTCTAGAGACCCTCGGTACACAGAAATAAACCCTACCCTGTCCTGCTCCAGCCCACCATTGCTGTTACAGGAGCCCATTGTTGCAGTTGCTGTGTCCATTCATCTCACTGAAGATCTCCCTCTTTTTCATTGTCTTCTTTACTGAACACGCTGTCTTTCTCTAGGGACTGATAACATCGTCAAGCGTTCCCATGTATGCAAGGGGATTGAAAATCATGCCAGGGTTTGGGTCAGGCCCAACTTAGTCCTCAAGGTGATATCTTGCTTCTTCAATACAGAAATCTTTCTTAGTAAGTTTGTCCAATGTAATATGCCATGTGATTTCTCATCCAATGTGTCCATGGGTGTTGATTGTGGAACCCAGTAAAATGAAACCCTTGACAATGCCAACATCTGCTATGTTTATCATGATGGTGATTATAGGTCTGGTTATAAGGATTTTTGTTTTCTCTGTGTTGAAACCCTTTTGGTTTTCCAAGTTGAAAGAAGTGCACATTTCATCATACTTTTTCTTCTTTTTTTTTTTGTGGGCCTCACTGCCCTCTGGTGGTCATGGGAGCCACACAGTGCCGCTCCTGAGAGCCGCCGCTGGATTTGAACCGCCAAACCCACGGGCCGCAGTCCCGCACTCAACCACTTACGCCACCAGGGCTCAGTCCCATTTCATCATATTTTTATCTTTTTCAGTTGCCCTTAGAAACTTTCTGGTCAGCTGATTAAATTTCATCATTTCTTCCTTTTTAACTTCTCTATGTACAAAAACAAGTTTTTTCTTTCTTTTACGCTTCTGTCTTTTTAATGACTTCTAGTTTCTTCACGTATGATGTCCTTCATGTTATCTCACAGTCTCCTAGTCTTTGGTCACTAGCGTTTAACGTGCCAAATGTTTGTGAGAAAGTCCCTAAATTTGCATGAGAATAAGTTATGTTCTGTTCTACAGAACATGTAGTTGGATTAAATATTATTTTATCTTACAATAATCTGTGAGGTAGAGTCTGTTTTTATTGTCATGTTGCAGATGAGGAAACAAAAGCACAGGGAGGTAAGGCAATATGACCGTTTAGTAAGGATTGAGTTGGGAGTTCAGGTCTAGACACATCACCATTGAAACCAGACATTATACTGTCTGGGGTCACTTGAGTCTCAGAGGTTTAAAAAACCTTAAGCCGGTACTAAAATCTTCTTAAAATGGAAAAATGTAGCCTTTGAGGCATAAAGATGACTGCTACAACAAAGAGAACCAATTGGTATTACCTGGTGACATTTGCTTTGAAAGAGCTGTAGAAGAGGAAAGAAGTATACATGGCAAAGAGCAAAAAGGAGATTCATTTACCTCCAGGCTCTTTGGTATGTGTTATTTGGAAGGAAAATTGCCACCCATTGGTGGGAAGGTCGTGTTCTCGGGGTTAACAAGAAGATGAAGGAAGCATTTAGCGAGGAGACTGGCCTGATGGAAGCTTTTACTATAATAGATTTGGAGTCCCGAAGAGCACAACATAGAAGGGGAGACGTGGGAGACTGAGTCAGATTAGAGATTGGACAATGACATGGGAATGAGAACAGAGCTGATAATGGATGGATAGCCTGGGAGGTTCAGTTTGTGCGACTGCTAAGATAAATGGAATGTAAAATCGAATATTAGGATGTTTTCTTTGGGAGAGATGAAAATCTATTTTATGTGCACCCCTTCTAGAGTCTGAAATCGATTTTTAGTGAAATGGACGGTAATGAGTCTAGGGGTGGGGGTTTTCTACCAAGAGCTCAGGGGTCCTTGCCTAAATATAGCAAGAACGTGGTTTCCTGTGAGCAAGCCTATGGCCTTCCCAAACTGTAGTGTTATCACCTGTGAAATGAAGCCAATGGTTGTTTTGTGGTATTTAAGAGTTAAAGTATGTATTAAGAACCCCAAGGAGCTCTGGCAGCACCATTAAGCCTTAAGCAAGGTGAGAAGTTCAAACCCCCCAGCTGCTCCTCAGGATAAAACAGAGATTGGCTGCTCCTGCAGAGATTTACAATCTTGGAAAACAAATCCTAAGAAGCAGATAGTTCCACTATGCCCATAGGGTCACTCTGAGTTGGAATGGACTCGATAGCAGTCGGTTTGTTTGTTTGTTTTGGGGGGTATCACTGCCCTCTGGTGGTGGGAGTAGGAGGCCCAGCCTTGCTCCTGGAGAGCTGCTGCTGGATTTGAACATCCAACCCAGTGGGCCACAGTCCCGCGCACAACCACTATGCCACCGGGCCTCAGCCTTTTTTGTTTGTTTGTTTGTTTGTTGAGATTTTAATATAGAAATATAGTAGGGACTGAGTTATGCTACTATATATACTTGTGTAGAAGCCAGATTTTCCAGTACATTTTTAATGCAGCTTTTGTGGTCAAATTAGGTGCCTTTGCTGATATTCAGGTCAGCTTAAATTTGAGTAGATATGGTAAGTGTTTAGACATCTCCCCCCTGTGTGTGCATATAAATTCCTGCATTTCTTGCTGCCCTTTTATATGCTATAATTGTTGGTTCACTTGTTTCTGATATCCTATAAATGAATGAAGGAATATAAATATTTGCATATGTTGAATACACATATATTCTATATGCTTAAATAATAAGCGCGTTTGTGTGTATGCAGGGAATAACTGGTTCATTTGTACAGCTTTCTCCCCCTCTAGAAGAATGTCCTGAGTGAATAGTGTGGTCCCAATCTTTGTTTCTAATGTTGAGCTTTTCATGCTGTGCATTTTGTTCCGAGAGATGAATGATAAAATGTATTGCTAGCCATCTTATCCCAAATAAAGTCATATTGATTTTTGTGTAGCATATAATGAAATAGAAAATAATCTCCTGGTGTCTATTCTGTGTTGTTCACAGAAACAATTTCTAGAGAACAAGTCTGAATTTGTACAATATAAGTGTCTTATCTTGTTTGCTTGATGTAAACAGGCATTTTCAAAATCAGAGAGGAGATAAAAATCACAGTTAATTGTTATTGTCCTTTAAAATAATAAGTGCAAGCCTGAAACACTTTTGATTGGCAAGTGGAACATTTTAAAAATACGTACAGCTAATCTTTTCACCAAATATTTTAAGGAAATTTGGTCACATTGGAATAGAACAAAAACAGTTTGTGTCTAGTTAGAAAGTTCATGTTTTAAAACTAATTTATACTGTAACTGAAAAGCGACTGCTAGTTTCCTAAATCTTAACGTGAACTGACCTTCCATTTGAACCCAGCTTTAATGTAAACTCTTTCTTGAGATGCTTAAGGTCTGGGCTTGCCAATCTGGAGGATATTCTGTTGGAAAGAAGTTGGAATCTCCATATATGGTGATTCTCAGAACTTTGATTTAGCCCCAAACTGTTTTAGGCACTATACATTTTTGAAATTTTCTTTGGTTCCTTAATAATGGCTACGGTGTCTCTTGGAAACATAGTTTAGTGAAAAACAGTTAACTTTACTTTGTAATATAAAAAGTAAGCATTGGTTTTTGGGGGGTTTTTTTGTTTTGTTTTTCGTGAATTTCCAACTTTTCCGTTCTATTCAATTGTTATATCTATATAACGCAGTAGTTAAGCTATTGGGGTTGAGATTACTATCCTGTTTCCTTTAAGTCTTCTTGTGTTTGAGTACTATCTTGTTTTATTTTAATATTATCACTAATTATAGTTTCTAGTCAAAAGTTCAGAACATTGTCAAGTCCCTCTGAGCCCTCCTGCTTTTTAAAGCTCTCTAAAGTATACTGAGTAATGTCTTTTAAACTTCAGGTCATTCATGTCCCATAAATGATTGCTAAACATTAATAGTGGATTGAAATAGTATTGGGGGGGGCATCACTGCCCTCTGGTGGTGGGAGTAGGAGGCCCACCTTGCTCCTGGAGAGCTTCTGCTGGATTTGAACCTCCAACACAGTGGGCCGCAGTCCCGTGCACATCATACATCGCCAGGGCTCAGCCCAAAATAATATTTTTAAAAAATAAAATACATCCCTCATCATAAGTATAGGTATTGTTTTATGGCAGTGAGTGTGTGTGTGTGTGTGTGTGTGTGTGTGTGTAAAACGGAGCCTGGTGGCCCAGTGATAAACTTTTGGTTGTTAAGTGAAAGGTCAGAGGTTCAAACCCACTGACCACTCTGTATGTAGGAGACAGGTGTGGCAATCTACTTCCATAAGTTTTATAGCCTTGGAAACCCTGTGTTTATGGATAAACATTGGACTGCTAACCTCAAGGTTGAAGGTTCAAAACCATCGTTCTTCTCAAGAGGAAAAATGAGACTGTCTACTCCTGTAAAGATTTGTTGCCTCAGCAACTTTTGTTACGGTTGCAATAAGTCAGACTTCACTGGATGGCAGTAGGTTTGGGCTATATACATCTATATCTATATCTACATCTATATCTATATCTATATGTAAGTATGTGTGCATCTGTATATAAGTGTGAAAAATGTGAAGTACTTTTGACCTAGGTTGCAGAGTTTGAAAATCATTAGCACAAAGAATGTTTTTTTTCAGGTAAAGGTTTTTGTAATTCTTTTAGCAAATATTTTCATGTAAAAAATCTGAGCTTTCAGCTATGTTGCCAGTACCTTTCTTAAGTGAATATTTTAGAAGAAATCTTGGAAAACAATACAGGATTTTTGTTTCTTTTTAAAGAAAATGTGTGTGTGTGTGTGTGTGTGTGATTTTTTTACTTCTGGCAGTGTCTTATAATCAATAGTCGAAATGTCAGAGCTAAGCAAAAGCTATGACTCTGAACTGAAGAAACAATGATTAAGGGAAACATGCCAGTTTTTGTTGTTTTCGTTGGGCCGTTGAATCACTCCGAACTCATAGCAGCAGTATGTGCAGCAGAACAAAAGACTGTCTTGAACCATTCTCACAATGACTGTGATGATGGCGTCTCCTTTGGAACCCCTGTGGCATCCATTTACAGCCACTATGTCAATCCAGCTCATCAAGGGTTTTTATCTTTTTCACTTCCTTCTACTTTATCAAGCATCCTATCTTTTCCCACATACTGGTCTCTTTTGATAGCGTGTCCAAAGTACATGTGACAAAGTCTTGTCACCCTATCTTCTAAGGAGCATTCTGACTGTACATCTTACACGATGTATTTGTTTGTTCTTCGGACAGTCCGTGGTTATTTCAATATATTTTGTCAGCATCATAACTCGATTCTTCAGTCATTTTTATTCTTTGTCCAACTTTCACATGTATATGAGGCAAATGATATACTGTGACTTGGGTCAAAGTGACATCCTTGTTCTTCAGTTTTTTAAAGAGATTGAGTACATACAACATATTTCCCCAATTCAATGAGTCATTTGATTTTCTGACTGCTCATTATAAGGCAAATATTTCTTTTTTCTTTTTTCCCCCCAACATTTTTATTGGGGGCTCTTATGTCTTTTATCACAATCCATGTATTCATCCAGTGTGCCAAGCTCATTTGCACATATGGTGCCATCATCATTTTCAAAGCATTCCCTTCCCACTTGAGCTCCTGATGTCAACTCCCCATTTCTTCCCCCTCCTTTCCCCGCCAGCCCTCCCTCACAAACCCTTGATAAGTCACAGGTTATTATTTCCATATCTTACACCATCCTCTATCACCCTCATTCACTTTTCTGTTATTCTTCCCCCTCGTCCTCCTGGTATCTCTACTGTCACTGTTTGCCCTGAGGGGGTTATCTATTCTGAATTCCCTGTGTTGTGGGCTCTTATATGTAGCAGTGTGCATGCTCTGGTCTAATCTGATTTGTAAAGTAGAATTGGGGTCATGATAGTGGGGTGAGGGAAGTACCAGAGAAGTAGAGGAAAGTTGTTTGTTTCATCGATGGTATACTGCACCCTGACTGAATCATCTCTTCTCTGTGACCCCTTTGTGAGGGGATGTCCAGTTGTCTACAGATGGGCATTAGGTCTTCACTCCATACCCCACCTGTACCCAACACTCCCTGTTGATATTGGCTATGATTTTGTACTGGGTCTTAGATGCGTGATACCTGATCCCATCGACACCTCATGATTACAGAGTCTGGTGTGCTTCTTCCTTGTGGACATTGTTGCTTCTGAGTTAGATGGCTGCTTGTTTATCTTAAAGCCTTTTTTGGGGGAGGGGGTATCACTGCCTCTGGTGGTCGTGGGCGCTACCCAGTGCTGCTCCTGAGAGCTGCTGCTGGATTTGAACCGCCAAGCCCGCGGGCCACAGTCCCGCACTCAAGTACTTAGACCACCAGGGCTCAGCCCCGTAAAGCCTTTAAGACACCCCAGATGCTATATATTTTCAGAGCTGGCACTATCAGCTTTCTTCACCACATTTGCTTATGCACCCATTTTGTCTTCAGTGGTCTTGTCAGGAAGGTGAGCATCACAGAATGCTGGATTATTAGAACAAAGTGTTTTTGTGTTGAGGGAGTACTTGAGTTGAGGCCCAATGTTCATCTGCAACCTTAATTCTTAACATATAGAGTACATGGTTCTATTCCTCTTCCCCTCTCTTTATATATAGATAAAGATATATACCTACAGCTAATCCTCTCTAAATGTCCTCTGCCTTTGGTTCTTTCCTCCCTCTCCTTTTACATTCCTCTTGTCCCACCATAATGTTTGGCCTTCATTTCACATTTAGTATTTCCTCAGTGCTACTTTGCCCTTGATTAAGTCCCACTAGGCATCCTATGACCTTCCTTCCATTGATTTTAGTTTGCTTGTTGTTTTCTTGTCCCTGAGTTGGCTCCATGTCCCCTTTCCTTTCTCCCACCTTGCCTTCTCCCATATTCCCTCTGAACCATTGGTCCTGTTCTTTTCATCTCTGAATTATTTATCCCACCTAATCTAGATAGACACGCAGATACATTAATAAGTGCAAAACCAGGCAAAGCCAAATTAAACAATGAAGGAAGTCAAAACCAGCAAAACAATAATAAGAACAAAATCCAAATAATAATAAGAAAAAGAAAGCCACTGACAAAAATGAAAAAGCCTATAAATAGTTCAAGATCTGTTTGGCCTTTACAAGTGTTTTCCAGTTGAGGCTGATGGGGCGCCACACTCTGTCTCCTAAGCCTATTTTTGGTATTCCCCAGGGTGTTCATCACTCTGTTCCCAATGCTGTCTGTTGCATGCCCTCAGTGCCACGCCGCAGTGTAATGGGGCCAGACCATGCACTATTCCCACACTGTGTTGTCAATGCTGTCCCTTGCAGTGCCATGGTTCATGGAAGGACCCTGTGTCCTATGGTGGGACTGGCCCTATAGCCCTCCCTGTGTGTTGTGTGCTCCCATCAGGAACATCATCCTTGTGTCTTGGTGTACCAGAATGTCCTCTTCTCCCATTCCATCTTTTTTTGTTTCTTTCATGTACTCTAATACGGTGCACCCCTTTCCCTAGCTGTAGCCCTAGTACTCTGAAGTGCATTAATCAGAGGAGGGGGGAGGTGTCCACATAATTGGTATTGGGGATGACCCTGCAGGCCTCTCATTATTTCCCTGGCCCGTGCTGGCATTGCATTCACGTTTTGGCACATCGCGTTGAAGCCTTGTCTCTCTCTCCCTCTCCTATGGACATCTGAACAATACCCTCCCCATTGGTGGGTTAGTGCCCTGTTCCCCACTCCTGCCCATGCCTTTTTTTCCTCCTTCTTTATTTCCCTTTCTTATTTAGTTGGCTGCCGTATGTATCCCTGGATTGGATTTGTCCCCTGCCATAGTTGCTGGACATCACCCTAGAGATATATGTATATAGTAGTATGTACTAGATATATACATATACATCATACACACATATATAGTAGCTATGCCCCATTTTTTTTAAAGCTTATCTCAGTGGGCTCATGTTATACTTGTCCTTTTGTGCTTGATTTACTTCACTTAGCATTATTTCTTCCAGTTCTTCCCATATGGCAATGTGCTTCATGCATTCATCACTGCTTTTTAGGGATGCATGCTACTCCATTATGTGTATGTACCACATTTTTTGATCCATTCATCTGTTGATGGAAATTTGGGTTGTTTCCAACTCCTTGCAGTTGTGAATTGTGTCAGGAGGAATATTGTAGCACAGATGTCTGCCCATGGTTTGTTTTGTTTGTTTTGTTTGCTTGATTTGTTTCTTGACTTTTCTGAGTTTTATGCCCGGTAAGGGGATTTCTAGGTTGGATGGAGCACAATCTCTTTTTTATATCCTCAAATTGATTCCTATAATGACTGTACATACCTACAGGTCCACCAGCAGTGGACAAGAGTTCCTGTCTTTACACAGCCAATTCAACATTTGTTACTTTCTGATTTTTTGAACTGAGTATATTTGAGGATGTAGGTGGTATCTCATAATTGTTTTAGTTTGCATTTCTCTTATGGCTGATGATCAGGAACATTTTCCTCATACGCTTATTGGCCATTCAGATTTCTGCCCCTGTGAAACTTCTGTTCAGGTCTTTTGCCCACTTCCTTAGTGGGCAGTTAGTTTTTTTTTTTCTTATTGTAATCTTGCAAAGTTTTATTGATTTTAGTAATAAGGTATTTGTCTTATGCGTCATTGCTAAAGATGATTTCCCAGTCTGTGGGCTCTCATTACTTTCTTCATGACTGCTTTCGATGATTTACAGGTGATTTATCTTCAGTATATTCCAGTTGTCAATTTGTAACTCCTCTGTATTTGTATCCTTCCCTATTTCTGGTATTCCCTTTGCCAAGCTTCTCATGTTTGTCCCAATTCCCTCATTACTGGCCCTAGTAGTTTTGGGTTTTACCTTGAGGTCTATGATCCACCTTGAATTTGTTCTTGTACTTGGAGTGAGGTAAGGGTCTTACTTCATTTTTCTCCAAGTAGATATCCATTTTTCCCAGACTCACTGATGGAAGAGGGAATCTACTTCTCATATATTTTGGATCTTTATAAAAAAAATCACTTGTCTGTATGCTAATGTTTTAATTTCTGGGTTTTAAACTATTTTCATTAGTCTGAATAACTGTTGTTATACTATTTTGACCACTGTGGCCTTATAATACAAGCTAAAATTAGGTAGAGCAAGCCCTCCCACTTTATCCTTCTTCAGAAGTTCTCTGCTAATTCTGGGCTTCTACCCTCTCTATATGAAATTGGTAATCAGTGTTCTTCAATTCTTTGAAGAAGGGTGATGGTGACATCTTTACTATACTGAGCCTTCCAATCCACTAGCATGGGAATTCTTCCATTTGTTGAGGTCACTTTTGTTTTCTTGTAATAGTGTTCTCTAGTTTTCCTCCTACAAATCTTTTTTTTCCTTTTGTTTTTTTCAGTCAGGTATGTCCCTAGATATCTCAATTTGTGGTTGGCTATTGTAAAGAGTACTACCTTTTTAATTGTCTCTTCTGTGATCTTGTCTGATGTGTATAGCAGTCCGATAGACTTCTGAGTTTTGATCTTGTATCCTGCCACTCTGCCATCTTCCTCTGTTGCTTCCAATACTTCACTTATGGAGTTTTGCCAAGTTTTGATACATAAAATACATAAGATCAACTTTTAGTTGTATCACCTTACTATTTATTATATCTTATTCTCCTTAAAATTAGTGGCCGCTGTACTTATTAACTCTCAATATTCATAGGAATTAAGTTTTTATTATTTTTATTTTTGGGCATCACTGCTCTCTGGTAGTCGTGGGAGCTACCCAGCACTGCTCCTGAGAGCCGCTGCTGGATTTGACTGCCAAGTCCGTGGGCCGCAGTCCTGCACTCAACCATTTACGCGACCGGGGCTTAGCCCTCAAAGGACTTTTTTTTTTTTTTTTTTGGCATCACTGGTCCGGTGGTGGGAGTCCTCAAAGGAATTTTTAAGAGATATACTTTACTTTATATTCCTGTAATTCTTCCTACTTAAATTTTTTCCCCTGTTCATTAAATAAGCAAAGTTGCCTTTATTTTTCTTATCACTAAACTAATAATAACTGATAAAAGCTTTTGGAATGACTTTGTCTTTGAATCCTAAAAGGATATATATCTTTACTAGTGTTTCTAAAATCAAACCAATTTATGAGTTTGAAATTTGTGGTATTTTTTCCCTTGTGATATATGTACTGTCTTAATCCCATTCCATAATTTCTCAAAGCCTCTTTTCCCCCTTATATTAAAACCAATTATATTAGAATCATAAATTTCAAGTAGATGAAGCCTCAATGTCTTTTTAAATCTCCAAGAAACTACAAATTGAAACATGTTAGTTGATAATATGGGGCAATGGCATTTTCATGGTAAGTACTGTTTGACTATGATGAAAATGACTGCCTGGTGATTGGGAATTGATTATTGATTGAAAACAATGGATGTACAAGAAGTTTCAAAAACCAAATATAAAAATGATAGAATTTTTTCCACAAATTTTGGAAGTCATTTTATACTCTTTCCTCACTGTCAGACATAAAAAAGATGTTCAATTTTAAAATGTTAGTATAGTATAGTAAGTCTATTCCTTAACACATTTACAAATCGCATGGACTTAATTTATCTCAACCAGATCACTTTGGAGAAAACAAAAATCAGGTAAATATATATCACTGAACAATATATTGGTCTGTTATGAATAATTAGCTTATTAGAAAATTTTTATACTCCAACTTATATGAGAGAACTTCAAAAAGTTTGTGGGGAAAATTCCATGATCTTTGCATCTTGTGTTCCATGAACTTTTTGAAGCATCTTTGTACCTTGAAGCTACTTAGTAACGTTAGTTTTCCTACACTTATATAAATCACCTCAAATAAGATATATGGTCTGCCTACCAAAGAGTTAACTTTCTAATACTATATTAAGATTTTTCTTTCCATGTGAATAAATGAAAGTTAATAAACACGAGCAAGTACTTTTAAATCCTATTATGATTGTGACAGAAATCTGTACTAGCAAAACAATTCAAATTGAAGGCTGATATTATATATTCTTGATTCCTGCTGAGTGAACTAAAATAGTCAGTGGTTCATGATAAGAGAAAGGTGCCAATGTAATTTAAAATGGTTTTACTTTGTCACATCTTAATGATAGCATAAATATAGTTTATATATTTATTTAGTAACTGTTACAGGTGAATGTGCTTGTGTGTGTTGAAAATATACTCATACCGTACTCGAGTTAAAGTCAACCCAAATATCGGCTGAGGCATCTAATTTTACCAGAAAAACTGAATTAAAAATGTGCTGAAAAACTCAGCTTATACTTGAATATATACAGTACTTTTTTGTGTGGTGGTGTGGGTTTTTGTTTAATATGTATATTCTGTAATATTCCATATATGTAAATATTTTTATTCTTCTAGTGTTTGCTACACCTTTATATTTAAAATATCTCAAGAAGTGTTTATTATTTTATTTTTGAAATTAGAATTATGTTTGCTGTAAGGCAAAAAGAAAGGGTGGGTTTTTTTTTTTTCTGTCTCATAGTTGCTTTAATACATCCCGAAAGGACAGTGGTTGATGCATGATGATAAAACTTTATTAAAACAGGCTTGCTTCTCTGTTTTAAAAGAGTATCAACTCCTTCTCCCCCCGTTTTTCATTATACAAATATTATGGCGTCTCTGATGACATAGTAAGAAGCCATGGCGGCTGATGACACATTCGACTGCTAACCACAAGGTCAGCTGTTCAAGACCATCA
>PVJH01023194.1:0-35277 GCA_004026705.1 Nesogale talazaci | reverse complement strand
GTGTACATATATAAATATATTTATATATGATGATGGGGAAATAGTTCTATGTGCATATATTTATAGGTCTAATATTAAGATAGCAGATGTGAGCTGAGCCCCGGTGGCATAGTGGTTGTGCGCAGGACTGCGGCCCACTGGGACGGAGGTTCAATTCCAGCAGTGGGGCTGGGCCTCCTACTCCCACCACCGGAGAGCAATGATGTCCCCCCCCCAAAAAAAAAAAAAAGATAGCAGATGGACATTGGGTCTCAATTGGCATTCCATACTGCTCACCTTCTTGATAAGATCGCTGAAGACAAAGTGGGTGCATAAACAAATGTGGTAAAAAAAAGTTTATGATGCCAACTATCAAAGGAGATAGTGTCTGGAGTTTTAAAGGCTTGAAAATAAACAAGTGGCCATCTAGCTCAGAAGCAACAAAGTCCACATGGTAGAAGCACACCAGCCTATGGGATGAAGAGGTGTTGATAGGATCAGGTACCAGGCATCAAAGAACAAAAACATCTTATCACTGTGAATGAAGGAAAGTAGAGAGTGACCCAAAGCCCATCTGCGGGCAACTAGACATCCTCTTACAGAAGAGGAGCGGGGAGGAGATGTGTGATCGGGGTGCGCTATAAGCATCGATGAAACATACAACTTGCCTCTAGTGCTCTAATGCTTCCTCCACTCTGTACCATCATGATCCCGATTCTACCTTACAATCCAGCTAGGTGAGAAGATGCACACTGGTACAGATAAGAGCTGGAAACACAGGGAATCCAGGACAGATATACCGCTTAACACCAATCGTAAGAACAGCGATACCAGGAGGGGAAGAGGAAGGTGAGAGAGAAAGGAGGAACGGATCACAACGATCCACATATAACCACCTCCCTGGAGGATGGACAGCAACAGTGGGTGAAGGGAGAAATCAGATGGTGTAAGAAATGACAAAATGATAATCATTTATTAATTATCAAGGGTTCGTGAGAGGGACAGAGAGGGTGGGGAAGGGAGGGGGGGAATGAGGAACTGATACCAAGGGCTCAAGTAGAAAGAGAATGTTTTGAGAATGATGATGCAACAAATGTACAAATGTGCTTGCCACAATGGATGGGTGGGTGGATGGATGGATGGATGGATGGATGGACAAATGGATGGATGGTGATAAGCGTTGTTCGAGCCCCCAATAAAATGATTTTTTAAAAAAAAGATTACAGCCTCTGAAAGCCACATGGCGCCATCTGGCCCTGTGCCATGGACCACTGTAAGTTCAGGGCAGGACACCTGTCTGTTGGATGAAGGCACCAGCGTTTTCAGGCTTAGCAGAAACATAACTGAAATGGCACTTAGAGGCGAGGACTTCCACTTGTTGGCATTGGACACATCACTAGGAAAACTCCATGGCTAAAAGAGCATCAGGTTTGGACAAGTCGAGGGTCAGCAAAACTGGAGGGAAGCCTTCCTTATGAAGGGGACTGCCTCGAAAGCCACAGCGATGAGCAGGAGCACACCAGGCAGGAATCGAGTGCAGAAGCAGGTCTCTAAGTCAGAGCCAGCTGGACCACTCCCCCCCACCCCCACCCCACTGGTGTACCAGGAGCCTGGGGAGAGCTCAGGGTCTTCAGAAGGGTCTCTAAGCCTGGGCACAACTATCACCCCACGTTTGTTCACACCAGCCAGCCCCTCTGATATGCTGGCCCTCGAGCTCTGGTCAAAGCCACCAAGGCTTTTCAGGATGTTCTGGAGGGTCCTGCAGTCTCTTTCTCAGGGTGGCTCACCGCCCCGTGGGGGAAAAACCAGCTGGGACTCAAAGCTGACCTTTATCGTTCTTCTCCCCGCCCTTCCAGGCAGCCCCCAGGACAAGATGTCAAAGGACCCAGTCTGCTGGCCCCCTGCTTCCAGATGCAGTCCTCTGGGCAGGCTCCACTCCTGGAGATGTCTCAGTTATTGCTGCCACATGGTTCCCCTGGGAACCCTGGGGCAGGACACTCCCATGTTCCCTCAGTTCAGGTCATCACAAGGAACTGAATGACAAGTGACTATCTCACCCCTCTTCCCCTCTAGAAAATTACCCGCGTCTCCAGCTCTGGAGAGGGGAAGATTTCACGATGCCCCCCCACCACCATAAAACCCCAGGCATTGCCTCCTCCAGCAGAGAGCCCAAGGGCTGGGGCTATGTGATACTGTGAATCCAGTCAGTTTTCTAACCTGCAAAAGGGGTCCAACGACCTCAGAGCATTTTGTTGGAGCACTGTGAGGTGACAGGGGCGACTCCCCAACCCCTCTGCCTCTTTTCCTTCTGTCCAGGTGATGGCAGGGGTGGAGCAGAGAGGGGGGCTCTAGCTCACAAGGTCATGAGCAGTTAGGGCATGAGGAGGGAAGGGTGGGACCAGGCCCCCGGGAGGTGAGGGCTGCAGCTAGCTGGTGGTGGGGTGTCGTGCGTGGCAGATGGTGCTGCCAAGTGCACAGAGGCCGCGGTTCTGTTGAGGCTCTGCTATACATGTAGAGGAAGGGGTTTTCAACGTCCCCAGGGTTCCTGGAGGAGACCTGGTGGCACAGTGGCTATGTGTTGGGCTGCTAATTGCAAGGATAACAGTTCAAGGCCATCAGCTGGTCTGTAAGAGGAAGACAAGAGTTTTCCACTCCTGTAAAGCGTTCAAGTCGCAGAAGCCCACGGGGGCTGTTGCCCCCTGTTCTGCAGGGTCTTCGTGAGTCAACAGCAACCGGATGGGAATGAGTTGGGGGTTGATGGTGAAGGTTCATGGTGGGGCTTCAATCTCCTAGAATGCGCAGAACTGACTCGGGGCGGGGAATCCTGGATCAGGAGTGGACAGAGGCCAGACCTCACGGCTCCACCTGGTCCTCACCGTCAGTTGCTAGCAGGAGAGAGCAGCAAAACGCGTTATTTTAAAAATTAAGAAGGGCTGAGCCCCGGTGGCGTAGTGGTTGTGAGCGGGACTGCGGCCCACTGGGATGGAGGTTCAATTCTGGCTCCCAGAAGCAAAGGCTGGGCCTCCTACTCCCACCACCTGAGGGCAGTGATGCCTAAAAAAAAAAAATAAATTAAGAAGAGCAAAACCAGTGGCCTGGAGTTGACTCGAACTCATGGCCCCCCTATGGGTTGCCCACAAATCTTGGGGTAGACCTGAGCTCCTTCGAGGGTCCATAGCTGTGATCCAGAGGAAGCAGACGGCAGGTTTGTCTGTGGAGACACGACCGGGTGGCTTCCAACTACCAGCCTTTGGGTGAGTAGCCTAGTGCTTAACTATCTGTGCCACCCGGACCTCCAGACTGCTCGTGGGGCTCGCTCCAAAGAGCTCAGTATCTTCACCCAGCGCCGCCCTTTGCCTGGTCTCTCTGTGTCGCAGGTGGCGCCCTCTGGTCTAGGAGACGTGTTGGCACACCGGCATTTGACAAAACACAGGCTGGCTGGGGGGCGGGGTCAGAAGGCCTGGCCTCTAGAAGGAACCCGTGGGTGAAGGAGGAAGAGTTTTTGCTTCCAAGGCATTGAGTAGTGAAATAATTTGGAAAAGGACATCAGTAATGACTGTGCAACACGAAATGGGTACTCGATGGCAGTGAATTATGTAGAAGTTGTGGCATTGCTGAATGTGTGCGTGTGTATATCATTTTTTTAAATCATTTTATTGGGGGGGAACATGCTGTTCCTGCTCTTTTTTTCTTTTTTGTGGCATCACTGCCCTGGTGGGAGTAGGAAGCCCAGCCTTTGCTCCTGGAGAGCTGTGGCTGGATTTGAACAGTCAACCCTGTGGGCTGCAGTCCCACACACAACCACTGCGCCACCAGGGCTCAGCCGGGTGTGTATATCTTTTGCCACAATTAAATTAAATAATCACACGAATAGCAATGAGTATAAGGAAGGGGGACAGCGTTCTACAATTGATTCTGGTAATGAGCGTACAATTCTTGATACGATTGAATGGAATGACATCTAGTTGAAGTGCCAATAAAACTTTAAATAAAAAGCGGAGCTGAGCCCCGGTGGCATAGTGGTTGTGCGCGAGACTGCGGCCCACTGGGATGGAGGTTCAATTCCAGCCCCACAGGGGCAAAAGCTGGGCTCCTACTCCCACCACCAGAGGGCAGTGGTGCCCCCCCCAAAAAAGAGAGAGAGAGAGGGTCCAGGTGCAGACTCACGCATGGGTGCAGCCCGTACCAGGTAGATCTCGTGGTTGGTTGAGGCTGGCTTTGGACTTCCATTCATTGTAATGGTCACATGGAACTCACAGACAATGCTCCTGGCTCAGGGGGTTTATTAGGGAAGCTAACCCGTTACAAGTCAAGATCAGCAAACAGTAAGCCTCGAGTCATTGGCCCCCTGAGCCAGCAGTCACGTCTCTCAGCAATTCCCAGTCACAAGGCTCCACGGCCTTTGCATCCCTGGGTAAGGAACCCAGCCTGCCTTTTGCTCCATCTCACAGTCCCACAGTGCCTTCCAGATCAGAAGACGCTGCCTCACCATTGCTGCTCCTCCGAGTCTCCAGGCCAGGGTGTGTGCTTGCCCGCTGCCACCTCAGAGCGAGAGCTTGACCGTGCCTTCCAAGATCCTTGGTGTTTCCTTCTGCTTCAAAGACGGTTCGCCCTTGTAGCCAGGAGGAGATCTGGTACTGAAAACTAATCTGCCACTCCTAGTCCACGCACGCCCTGTCCAGTCCTTTAGTGGGGGTCCCCCAGACTTGGGCAGAAGGACCAGATAGGAAATTTCACTCCACCGCATTGGCTCCGAGCTCTACACCCAAGGCTTCCATTTGCCACACAGCTTTCCGCAGAGGACTACGTGTGCAGCCCACAGATGGCGGTTGGATTCTCCCCAGCAAGGAATCCAAATGAACAGGCGGGAGCCACAGGCCTTTGTGAAGTTATCCAGGGGCCCAGGTCTATACCCATGCTACACCAGGACTACACCCATGCTACCTCAGAACTACATCAGTGCTATACCAGGTCTACCCCAGGCTACCCCAGGCGTATAGAAGGCTACACCAGGCTTATGCCAGGTCTACCCCAGGCCTACCCCAAGATAGAACAGGTTACACCAGGAATAGCAGTTCAGGGGAGCTGACCACCACGAGTACGAAACCGTGGGCAGAAACAGTGGGGTGTGCACAGTGAGCTGACAGGGAGACAAGAGGCTGTGGGGAAGACAATTGGCCATGGTAGAGGGAATGTGGGACTTCCTTGACTTGCTCTTCAGGGACAGCACTCCCCCACCCCCTTGCCCTCTGTCCACCCTCCCATCAGGAGGGCGTGGGCAGGGTTCAGGCTGTCCTTTCAGAGGGTGACAAGGCCACAGGGACAGAGGCAGGGACAAAACGCTGAAAGATGCTGACCGCGCACTGGGGGCCTCTGGGAGGGCAAGTGGGGCGAGACGGACAGTGGGCGGAAAAGACAATGGGAGAAGATGGCAGGGGCTGCTGGGTCTGCCTCGGGAGGCCTGGAGAGCCGAGTAAACACGGCTAAACTCGTTGGAAGAGAAAGCAGCTAGACGCAGGCTCTGACTGCAAATATTTTCAGAATTCCTGCTGGCCTGTTGGGTGCAGGGGGGTGGAGAGGGAGGGGCACAGGGACCTGGGGAGCAGACATTCAGAGCCTGGAAAACACTGTCCTCCGGGGTCAAGGCAGTGCCAGAAGGCAGTCTTGAACAGCTTCTTGATACCAGGATCGGAAGCTCACGGAGATAAGAAGGTGGACTCGAGGTCCCGGCGGGAGGAGGGGCATTCCCGGAGGAAGCATCGGAGCGGGGAGAGATGGCCGGTGTTTACACAGCACCCCGGGCCAGCTCGGCAGTTCACACAAACTGCGTCCTCAGGATAGGCCGAAGACAGGCCGGGCTGACCTAGAAAAACCCGTCTGGGCTGGGCGCCCAGCAGTGCGGAGGCAGGAAGCAAACCCTCGCTCAGCCCACCCAGCCGGGGAGTTCGGAAACTGGGAGCATGCATGCGCACGCACATGTGCACAAACATGCGAGTGTTTGTGTGCGTGCACACGCGTGCATGGTTGTGTGTGTGTGTGTGTGTGTGTGTGTGTGTGTGTGTGTGTGTGAGGCGTGGCCACTTGCACATCACTGACCTGACACTAACGCATAAGACAGAGAGCTCCATGTCCTCCTGCAGACTGGCTCCCTCGGCGTCCGGGGGCGAGGTGGGGCGCACCAGGGGCCTTGCTACTCTTGGCATGCACCTCGCTGTTCAAGCGGGCAGAGCAGTCAGACGCTTCAAATGCAACACTCACAGCCAGCACGTCGACGTCACCTAAAGGACCGAGTGGACCTGCCCCCGGGGGTTTCCAGGACTGCAAGCCTTGATGGGAGTGGGAAGCCTGAGGAGCGGCTGGTGGTTTTGAACCGCGGACTTGCAGATTGCACAGTTCAACTCCTAGCCACGACGCCACCAGGGCTCTTCAGGCATTTCTGGGACCTTCCAGGTTGCTTTGGGCCAGTGCACTGCACTGCTTGGGCCTCCCACGTCCTCGTGGGAAGACGGGGAGATGCTGGCAGGACCCAGCACGCACTGTCGTCATCATGGGTACCGGCCGTGACGTGCCACAGGTTCAGATGGCTCTATCAGGTTTTCCGGGCAGTGATTTTTAACAGAGGAAGGTCACCAGGCCTTTCTTCCTCCGTCCTGCTGGGGAGGCTCAAACCACAGACTGTTTCTGCCACCTACAGATCTTCATCCTCTCTGGATTATGACGTGTCATGGTGGGGCCGTGGGTTATAGGCATTGAACTCCTAAGGACAATGTCAGGAGTTTAAGCACACCAGCCTCTCTTCCGTAGAAAGATGAGGCTTTCTGCTCCTTTAAAGGTTTCTACTGATGACCAGGGAGTCAATTCTGACTCATTGTGACACGATAGGTCAAGGTAGAACTGTCCCTGTAGATAAAATGACCAGACGTCCTGCTTTGGGTGGGACAGTCCCGATTTTCAACAATTTTTCCCGCTTCCGGCAGCGTTTTTAAAAAGTTCCCATTTTTGGAAAGAATGCATGACAAACTAGGGGACGGCGGGAGAACAGGAAGGGAATATACCCCCTCTACGCCCCACCCCCTGGTCAATGGTGTCCCGCTTTAAAATCTGCACAGGTAAAATCTGGTCACTTTACCTAGAGAAGACTATAATTCTTTATGGAAGTAGAACGGCTCCTCTTTTTCCCTGCGGCACCACTGGTGGTTGTGAACTGCTGACTTTGAGTTAACGGCCCACTAGGGCTCTGCCTGAGAAACCCACACAAGCAGTTTCACTCTGCTCAAAGGGTCGCAGTGAGTCGGTACAGACTCGATGCTAGTGAGACTCCAAGCCTCATGCCGAGGTCATTCCCCCAGCCCAGGACACCTTCCTCTATGACCTCAACCCCAGCCCTGCCCTCTCCTCCTACAGCCACCCCTACAGAGCTCCCAGGCTGGCTGAGACACTGGGCAGCTGGCCAGGCTGCCGCAAGCACAGAGCACTGAAGCAACTGGCTACAGTGTACCTCCCCCGGCCTGCCCGGCAGTAACTGTAACCCCCTTCTCCTGAGTGCCCCCATGCCCCCCCACCCCACTCCCACAGAGCACACCCTCCCCATGTACCCAGGCAAGGCCAGCTTCAGCTCCTGTCAGGCAGTAGGGAGTAGAGCTCATGGGTGGGCCCCCGAAGTGTGTTTGGCAGCTCCCCTGGAGGCCTGCTTGTGACCTGGGCCCTCTGCAGCGGAGACTGGGGATGAGGGTCCCTCAGAGTGGGCGACTCACGGAGCGGAGGGGGAGGCTAGGCGCAGGCCTCAGCACAGTGCCCTAGCGCCATGCCCAAGCTCTGGAGGGCGGAGGGCTTGTGGCCCAGCCCCTGCCCTGAGTGTTGGCAACAGAAGACCCCGAGACTAGCTGGTCCCAGGCCTGCTGGAGAGGTCTCTGGAACCAAGGAGTGTCTTAGAGACTTTGGGCAAAGTGCAGGGTTCCTGTGTGATTCAGAGGGTGGAGTGGGGTTATAAATTATACAAAACTCCATTAAAAAAAAAAAACCAACAACAACAGGCTCCTGGCCTGGGTTTCACTGTCTTTAAGGGGAACTGCTTCCCCAAGGACCGAGGTAACCCTGTCCCCAACATCTCTCATAGGGTCCCGTCTCCCAGGGCTCAGGCCCCAGACTTCTGTAGTCCACTTTCGCCTGGTTCCTCACCTCACTCTAAAGCAACAGTTCTCAACCTGTGAGTTGCGACCCCTTGGGGTCAAACAACCCTCTCACAGGGGTCACCTGATTCATAACAGTCGCCAAATGACAGCGATGCAGCAGGAACAAAAACAATGTCATGGTTGGGGGTCACCACCACAGGAGGAACTGTGTTCAAGGGTCGCAGCAGGAGGAAGATGGAGAATCACTGCTGTCAAGACTCTGATCCATCCCTGGGCATCCACTTCTGCTGAGTCTGGCTTTGTAATCTCTCCAGAAGGTTCCATCTGTTCTATTTCGGCCAGGGTGATCTCCACACATGAGAATGACCAAAGCCTTCTCCAGCCCATCTTCCTAGCTGGCCTCACTCCCTCCACCCTGCCCACAGTCCTCAGACAGGGCTTCTCACCTAACCAGCACTCACCACCTGCTGCTCAGAAAGGCCCCAATGTCTTCTGTTTAACCGCAGAGTAAATTTCCAACCTCATCATCGACCCCTTATCTCACCCTTCCCATCTGACCCCACCCTGCCTCGTGAGCCTCAGTGGGCTCTGCGCAAACAGGCTTCCCCGTGGTCTTGGGCACATGCCAGGGACGTGTCTCCCTCAGGCTGTTCCACCTGCCCTTCCCCACACCCTGACATTCAGGCTTCCTGTCCCTTGTCCTGTGGACGGGGCCAAGAAAGGGCCACAGTAGCTCTATGCGAAATGGGCGCCAAGTGCCCCTGGGGAAGTGAATGCTATGCTTTGTATTCATTTTATTTCATTTAAATCAAAAGATACCCTCCAGCCCATGATCGCAAAACTTGCAAGTGTGCCGGGAACAATTGGGAAGCCTCTTTTCCAACTGCAATTGTCATGCTGGCGAAACACAGAGTGAGTCGTTCCCAGGAAAATGTCACACCTGAGCTGAGACGTGCCGGAAGCGTGCGATGAACAAGAAATTCGAATGATGGCATCGGGGAAGACTCTGGTAAGTACCGTGGACAGACCACAGAAAAGCGGATGAAGGGAGATGTCAGACAGTGTAAGACATTACAAAATAGTAATAATTTATAAATTATCAAGGGTTGCAGGGGGAGCAGGGAGAGAGGAGAAAAATGAAGAGCTGATACCAAGGGCTCAAGTAGAAAGAAAATGTTTTTAGAAGGGTGACAGCAACACATACTAATGTGGTCGACACAGTGCAGGGATGTATGACTTGTGACAAGAGTCATTGTGTTAGTCCGGGTGGGCTAGAGAAACAAATTCATAAACACTCATATATGTATAAGAAAGAGTTTCATATACAAGAACACTGTACAATAAAAAAAATCCCATCCCAGTCCAGTCCAAGGTCATAAGTCTGATATTAGCCCATATGTCTGATACTAGCCTATAAAGTCTTCTTCAGACTCACGAAACACATGCATTGATGCTGAATGCAAGATGATCACAAGCCAGATGGGTAGCATGCCTTTGGATCCAGTGACATTATACACATCTCAGCTCTGTCAAGGGTCTCCAAGTGGCTCCTCTGGCTTCAGAGCTCTGATGGCATCCATCTGGCTTGTCCGGTTCAGGGCCCTTGGGTAGGTCCATGTGACTTCTCCCCAGGGATATCTCACAGGAAGTCAGTCTTATCAGTCGAATGTCTCCTAGGGAGTGAACTGAGAGAGATACAGTCTCCTGCCTCCAAAAAGGAATGACCACATTTCCCAGAATTGTCAGAGGAGAAGGCCATGCCCACAGAGTTGTCATTGACTAGCTCCAAATTGACCCCTACACTCTTTTGTGTGTGTGTGTGTGTGTGTGTGTGTGTGTGTGTGCATCACTGCCTCCTGGTGGGAGTAGGAGACCCAGCCTTGCTCCTGGAGAGTTGCTGTTGGATTTGAACCACCAACTCTGTGGACCGCAGTCGCGCACACAACCACTATGCCAACGGGGTTCAGCCCAACCCCTACACTCTTAATCCTCAAATTGACACCAGATTAGGTGACTGCCAGGGCCACACAAGCTCCCAATGAAATGATTTTTAAAAGGAGAGCAAGTACTGCGGATGGCCAGAAGAACAAACTCCGTCTAGGAAGAAGTACTGCCAGAATGCTCCTTAGATGTCAGGATGGCAAGACTTCATCTCACATGCTTTGGGCATGTTGTCAGAAGAGATCAGTTTCTGGAAAGGACATCAGGCTTGATAAAGAAGAGGGGCCAAGAAGGAGAGGAAGACCCTCAGCAGATAGATTCACTCCGCAACTGCAACCATGGACTCACACATAGGGATGGTGAGGCTGGCAGAGGGCGGGGCGGTGTTTCCTTCCATTGGACATGGGCATCGCATCGAGGAGTCAGAACCAATCATCAGACGTCTCACAGCACCAACAACTAGGCAAAAAATACACAGAGGGATTTCCTTTTTCGTTTTTTGAACACTTTGTTGTAGTTTGGGTGAATGACAGAGAAAATTCAGTCCCCCGGCAACCCTTGATACACTGGTTGTTTTTGAGCACACATCCCCCTCCTTATACCAATTCCATCCACTCATCTTTCGGCTCCTTATACCAATTCCATCCACTCATCTTTCCTGCCTCGCCCTCCCAGTGTGACTGCTCACACAATGATGTCTGCGGACTGACTGAAATGTAACCTCCAGAAAAGGGTCAGGTTCTGATTGGAGGGTGTCTCTAAGAACCATCGTCTCAAGGGGTCCACCAGTCTCTACCTGACCTGCAAGTGGGTTTTCTGTTTTGTTCAATATTTTTCTCTTTCTCTTACTCATTTGGATCCAAAGATACATAGACCTTTAAAAAATGCCATGCAAATAAAATACATCAATAATTATACTGATTATATGTTAAAATGATATCTCAAATGTTCAAGATGTATTGCCAATTTCACCCATTTCCTTTGTAAAAGGTGGCATGATAAAAAATTTAATAGTACATTTGTGCCTTCCCTTATATTTCTACCAGACATGCTCTAGATTCCTAAAAAGTAGAGTTCGTATAAAATCTAGCTTTAGTAGCTTAGTACTGGTTTTGTTTTGATGTACAGAACATGCTTTGTCTTGCTAAGGAAAGCATTTAAAATGTTTTTAATCCCCAATGCCTAGCAGCAAATAGGAGGGGGTATCAGAGATTTCGTGAGGGAAAAAAAAAATCCATTAACTTTTCATTCCATCTTGCCATGAACTTTTCGAATGTCCCTCTTCCAGCTATTTACTGATCCCTAAGATGAGCCAAAGCTACTGTGGGAGAAGTACAGCCCAAATGGGCTTTTGAAGGGAAGATAGCATCTACTTGGCGAGTACTGAGAAGTGCCCTAAAAGGTAGGAACAGCCAACTAAGGTGCAGCCATTGACATCTCCCCATCCAGAGCAAAGAAAGGTGACGAAAAAGCAAAGAAAGGAAAAAAAAAAAAAAAGACATGAGGAAACAGTCCAAAGGACCAAGGAACCGTATAAACCCCAGCCCCCAAGACCTTGAGACTGGAAGAACTAGATGGTACCCGGCTACCACTGCCGATGGCTCTAAAGGGATAGAGGAAGAACCAACCACAAAATAATGCAGAAGATCAAGTGTTTTGGTCGGCTACAGTCTGGCAGGATCCTATGGCACGGACACACCCTTCAAGCCTAAAACTGAATCCACCCCTGGCTCAACTCTCAGCCAAGGCGTAGACAGGACCTTCAGGGGAACACCACTCCCCAGGAGGGACACCCTGGGTGCAATCAACCACAGGAGAGCAAAGGGCAGCACTTGCCCTGGATAAAGGCAAGTGGGGATGAAGAAGAAGGATGGAAGGGCTTTGTCTCACATACTTTTGACTAGTGATCAGGAGGAGGCAGTCCCTAGAGAATGCCATTATGCTTGGACAAGGCAAGGATCTTTGAAAACAAGAGGAAGACCCTCCCTCAAGGAGGTGAGCTGACAGGGTGGCTACAACCATGGGCCCAGACTTGGTGTCTGCCGTGATCTGTTCTGTGGGAACCAGCTTCCCAGCACCTCTCCACAACAGCAAAGGGGCCAGGCTCTTTGTTTGCGACATGCTTCACCCATGTTATCACACTTAATCCTCTCCGCAACCTCCCCTCATGAGCCCGGCTATAATTAGCGTTAAGGAGAATGAAGCGCAGGAGTTGGCGTGGTTAATGCTAGGGCACCGACAGAGACACGAGGTAGGATTTGAACCCATGCTTGCCTGACCCCAAGCCCAAGGTCACACTGGATAGAACCAGTTGCCCTTGAGTTGACCCTGAGTCACGACACACACCCGTCCCAGAGTAGCACTATGATCCTTGAGGTTTTCAGTGGTTGGTTTCACAGAAGGAAGTCTCCGAGCCTCTCTTCCCAAGCATTTCCAGGTGAACTTGAACGACTAACTTCTTCGTGAACAGTTGAGTTTGAGGACCATTTGCTGTAGATAAGGATGGTGCACGCACGCGTGTATTGTGACCCCCACAAGAAAACGACACAGCACTACATGTACAAGCCACTGATTGATTCATAATTTGATATTCTCTAAGGACCACAAACGAGAAGCCGTGGTGGTGTAATGGGCTATACATTGGCTGCTAACTACAAGACCAGCTTCCTGCAAGGGAGAAAGAAGAGGCTTTCTATTCTATTCCCGTAAAGATTTACACTCTCAGAAACCCACAAGGGCAGTTCTACTCTGTCTTACGGTGTCAGGATGAGTCAGAAATAGGCTCACTGGCAGTGAGTTCTGAGTCAGCATTTACTGGATGGTAGTGAGAAGGCAGGGGTAAGGAAGACTGAGGGAGAATGAGTACATTTGAGGGATGGTATTGACAATGAAGAGTGAAAGTACTATGGTCTGCCAGAAGAATCGATTAAGTCTGTCTTAGAAGAAATACAGTGAGAATACTCTCTAGAAGTGAATATGCTCCCAGAAGAATTTACATTAGGGGACAGCACTGAAGCTTGGGGAAGAGGGCTGACCGGAGCACGCAGGAGCGAATGAAGGGGGAGGAAGAGAGAATGGAATGCATCCCCGCTCACCAAGCCTTGAGGACGATATCCTCACTCAGAACAGCCACTAGGAGACACGGCGTTCCTTGCTGACCCAAGGCCCTAGGGGGGACAACACTGGAGACACAGTGTTGGGATTACAGACAGTCCGACATTACCATACAGAGAAAAACACTAAGGACATGTAACAGAGCAGCGGGGGAGCAGAGCATGGAGGTCTTGAGGGAGTGCCAAGGATAGGGTTGGGGGGGGGGGCCAGTGCATGGAACCCCATCAGACTTGACTGGAGGTCACGCCTAGAGGTCAACAAACAGACCTTGAACTAGTTACAAGTTTTGCTTTATTATTATTATTTATTTATTCATCATATCTAAAAAAAGTGACTATGGTGAGACTTTATCTTGTGTATTTTGGATGGGTTGTCTGGTAAAGGCAGAAACTCACTGCCATCGAATCTATTTTCACCAATAATGACCCCATAGGGCAGAGTAGAACTGCCCCTTTGGGTTTCTGAGACTTTAACAAGCCACAGCAAGTCAAGACACGGGGAGGCAGAAGGAGCATCTTCCTTTAAGAAAAGGCTGCCAATGTCACCAATGACTCCGTGCTGGGAGGGGAGCTGTTCAGATTCCCGAGGACTGAGAAGGGGTCCCCCTGCGCTCTTTGTTCCTTCCTTTCAAAGAGTCAATAATAAGGGCCAGGAGGGACAGAAAGTAGAGGCTGTTTCCTTGGGAGACCGACAAGAGAGGCTTGTGTCGATTTTGTGGAGGCTTTTCCATCCAAACTCAGCGTCTGTTCTCTGGCGAATCAAGTAAGGCCAGTATGAAGGGGCCCCCGGGGAATGACATGGAATCGCTCCCAAGTCTCCACTCTCTAGCTGTCATGACAAATTAACCTCCGGGGCCTCTGTCATCTGCTCCATTCCTGGCGAGGGAGTCATCGGAGGCAGAGATTGCTCATCTCCTCACAAGTGAGGCCTCTTGTGTCTCTGCCCTGCCACTCAGCTCAGAGGCATCGCTCCTGAGGGGGCTTTGCCTGTGGACCCAGGGCCTGGGGCACCTGCAGAGCCCCCGCCTTCTCCAGGGGCCACACTCGCCTCCAGGGATCGCCCTGCGCTTCCCCGTGCTTCCAAGGTATGGCCCTTTTCTCCCCCACCCCCGCCCCCAGTGTTCTGATTGCTGGTTTTCGCTTTTTCCCCTCCTCACGCCATGTCTCCGTGCCACACACTGGTGCTCCCCCCAATCAACCACACCGTGTTGCACGCCGGACGCTATCTGGAGATTCATTTTCCTGCAAGGATCTGAAACCAAACCCACAGAGTCTCTCTCTCTCTCTCTCTCCTCTTCTCAAGACCCCTCAGCTGGTCACAAGGCCTCATGGAAGGTAACAGCAGAGGAGCCCAAAGCCACCCTCTGGAACAGTGGTTCTCAACCTTCCTAATGCCTCCACCTTTTCAGACAGTTCCTCATGTGGTGGGGACCCCCCCTCCCCACTGCAACCATAACATTATTTTCGTGGCGACCTCATCACTGTCATTTTGCTACTGTTAGGAATCGGATGACCCCGTGAAAGGGTCGTTTGATCCCCCAAAGGGGATGTGACCCACAAGTGGAGAACCGCTGCTCTCTGGGTTTGCAGAGCACTGTTTGGCTTCTGGCCCCCATAGGCTGTTGGGGGCGTGTCCTTGGATGGGTGTAGGTGGTCTGGGACTCACAGGAGCTGCACAAACAGTCCCCAACCAAGGCCCAGTGAGTGCGTGAGTGATGCGGATGACACAGGGCCCGATCTCAAAACCCTAGGGGCTTGAGAGCGCTTCAGAGCGAGTTTCACGCAAACCCCACCCCTCTCCCTGCCCCCCACTCAGCTGTTCTGTCCTCCGAGCTGGCACGACCCCACATTCCAGCAGGACAGTAGCTCCACACACCCACCACCCTGGCCTGGCCTTTAGAGAGCCCTGCTCAGACCCTCTGCCCATGCTGCAGCCACCGGCCTTGACCTCCTCCCAGACCAAACTCCAGGCACCTGGCATCCCCAAGTTCCCTCTTCAAGCAGGGCATGCCGGAGGGGCCGGACCACTGCAGCGGTGTGAGGTCGGTCAGCGGTGGCTGCTGGGGGCAGGAGTGGACAAAACAAAGCACATGGGTTGAGGTTCCCACATGCAGGGCCACAAATCTCTTCCTACATCCAAATTGCCCATGACCTTGTGAGCTGGGGGCCCTGGTGGCGTAGTGGTTCGGCGTGGGGCTGCTAACCAGAAGGTTTTACTCCATGCCATAGAGAGTCCCAGTCTCAGAAACCCACAGGGATAGTTCTGTCCGCTCTACAGGGGTCGCTGTGAGTCAGAATCGACTCAATGTCCGTGAGTTTTTGTGAGCTACACGGAGGACTCCATGACTCCCTTTCTCACATTCTAATTGCTCACGACCATGGGAGTTAGAAGGAACCCCGGTGACATAGTTGTGTTGCTAACTCCAACACCAGCTGCTCCTTAAGAGAAAGACGGGTTTTCTAGGCCCATAAAGACTTACAACTGGGCTGAGCCCCGGGGGCATAGTGGTTGTGCGGCCCACTGGGATGTAGGTTCAATTCCAGCAGTGGGGCTGGGCCTCCTACTCCCACCACCGGAGAGCAGTGATGCCCCCCCAAAAAAAGACTTACAACCTCCGGGCTGAACCCTGGGGGCGTAGTGGTTGTGTGCGGGACTGCGGCCCACTGGGCTGGCGGTTCAATTCCAGCAGCAGCTCTCCAGGAGCAAGGCTGGGCATCCCACTCCCACCAGAGGGCAGTGGTGCCCCCCCCCCCAAAAAAGTTACAACCTCAAAAACTCACATAGGCTGGTCTCTAAGGTCACCAGGAGTCAGCGGCCACTGGATGGCAGTGAGTTTGGGTTTGTGAGCAAGATTTCCCACCCGGCCCTACCCTGGACATCACCTGGACAGAAGGAAACAAGGTAGCTTCAGCTGATGGGGCACAGCACTCCAACAAAATACTCTGAGATCATGAGATCCATTTTACAGGTTAGAAAGCAAACCCCACCGACTGGATTCACGGTGCCACGTCGCCCCGAGTCCTTCTGCTCTCTGCTGGGGCAGACGATGCCTGGGGTTTTATGGTAGCCCTCTTCAGAGCTGGAGTCTGGAGACGATTTTGCGTGTGGTCCTATCTAGTGCTTTTGGCCAGAAACAAACAGATCCTGTCGGGTGACACAGCTGTCTATGCAGTAAACCTCAGGACAGGAAACAGAAGAAATGTGCTTAAGGCATAGGAGGAGGGGCTTGGGGAAAATCCAAGGAGGATGTCCTGAGCCTGAGAGGATGGCTTAATGTTCAAAGGGCTTTTCAAGCAGCTTGGTTGTTCCCGAGCGGAGGAAGCAGCCAGGAAGAGGAGAATGAAGTGGAAGGGAAGGCTCATTGCCTCACTGAACAACTGCCCCCTTGGCTCAGGAGACCAGAAGAACTGGATGGTGCCCAACTACCCTCACGACCATTTGGATGAACCATTCTACACGGGAATCCTGATCCAAAGGGGTAGGGAACAGAACAGAACTTCCAATTTGACTACAATTGGACTTTCTTGAGCCATGGAGGCTGGATGAACCTATAAAATTATTGTCTACATGTGGCTATAATCTGTTGCCAATTTGAGACTTAAGAGTCAAGGGGTGGCGTTTAGCCTGTCAGGTCGCAGCTTGATCTCATTTGGATGCACTAAGGAGATAAATAGCTCACTGGAGGCAGGACACAGATACACTCCCTGTGAGACATTCCTGTTGACAAGACACATGGAGCTACGTGAGAGCCCTGGAGCTGGAGGAATCACGTGGAGACCCACACCGCTGAGATGCTGCCCCTGCCACTGGATCCACAAGACGTTCCACCCACTGGCCTGTGATCTTCCTGTATTCGGTGTCATTGCATGTGTCTCGTGGGTCTGAAGAGGACTTTATGATTGGTATCGGACATATGAAGTATTATCGGGTGTATAGACTTGATCTTGACTGGCTGGGATG
Source organism: Nesogale talazaci (assembly GCA_004026705.1). Taxonomy (NCBI): domain Eukaryota; kingdom Metazoa; phylum Chordata; class Mammalia; order Afrosoricida; family Tenrecidae; genus Nesogale; species Nesogale talazaci. The sequence continues at coordinate 18,151 of PVJH01023194.1, read as the reverse complement.
TTTCTCATTTGGCTGGGTTTTTTTTGGGGGGGGGGCATCACTGCCCTCAGGTGGTGGGAGTAGGAGGCCCAGCCTTTGCTCCATGGAGCTGGAATCGAACCTCCATCCCAGTGGGCCGCAGTCCCACACACAACCACTACACCACCAGGGTTCAGCCCAGGGATGTTTCTCAATGTTCAATTGCCCTTGTATGGAAAGCGCTTATACACATCTGAGTGTCTATAAACTTGTTTCTCTGGTCTACCCAGACTAACACACTCAAGGTCATTTTTAAACTTTAAGCCCAAACTCTGCCCTGAGTCTTCTTTAGACCAAACAATCGTTTGGCTTCACAAGCAAAGAAGGTCTGCCCAGAGTGCTCAGCTCAGGTGGCACAGTGGGTTACACAGTGGACTGCTAATCACAAGGATAGCAGTTCAAAACCACCAGCCACTCTGCAGGAAAAAGATGAGGCTTTCTTTTCCAGTAGATTTACAGTTTAAGAACACCCCAGCGGGGGCTGAGCCTCGGTGGTGTAGTGGTTGTGTGTGGGACTATGGCCTACAGGGTTGGCGGTTCAAATCCAGCAGCAGCTCTCCAGGAGCAAGACTGGGCCTCCTACTCCCACCAGGGGGCAGTGACGCCCCCAAAGAAAAACAAAAACAAACAAAAAAAGAACACCCCAGGGGCAGTTCTACTGGTCTGTCCTGAGGGGACTCCATGACCATGCCTTTGACGAGTTGATAAGAAATTGAATAGACAACAACAACTCAAGAAACTAGATGGGGCTCTTGGCCGGGAGCAGGGCGTTGATGTTCACGGAGGAGGCACACCTCAGAAAAGGAGGCCGAGGACAGCAGCACAACTCGGAGAGTGTCCTCGTGTCACGGAGGAGTTGTGATGTCGAACTGGCTGAATCGATGTCTCTCACGCTGCCTGTTGTCAGCAGCAGCAACAACAGGATGGAGAGAAGAGCTTTGTTTTCTCCGTCCTCAAATGCTCAACAACAGAAGCTCCCATTGGGTGTGTGTGTGTGTGTGGGGGGGGGGGGTGTCGAGCCAGAGTGCACCTGGCCCATCCCCTGGACCTCACGCACAGCTTCTCCTGGGGAGCCGGAAGTCGGGACTCAGCCGGAAGTCGGGGGAGCAGGGCCCTCCCCCCATCCCCACCCAGCTTCTGCATTCTTTCTCTGGAAAACACAACCACCAGCAGAAGCTGGTGAGTTCCTAAGGATTAGACCACATGGGGGTGACGCCGCTGGCTAGGAAACCTCCCCCATCCCAGTCTTCGTAGTCCTCCTTGTTAGGTGCCCTTGAGTTGGTTCTGACCCATAATGACCCAATGCACAACAGAGGGAAAGACTGCCAGGCTCTGTGCCAGCATCCTCACCACTGTTCCTTTGCTTGACCCCGGTGGTTGCCATGCTGTCCCCTCCCCCATGCCAGTTTTGTTGATTAGCATGAGGGAAGGGTATGGCAGATACCAAAGGGTTGGCAGCCAGCCTCCCCTGGATTTCAGTACCTTCCCTGGGCATCTTTGAGGTGGTCAGCTACCAGCTCACGGCAACTAGACATGTGCCGCTGTGGAAATGCTCTGGGGGACGCTTCAAGGTGATGGCTTTGGGGCGTAGACAGCCAGGCCTTTCTTCCGAAGTGCCACCAGTGGAACTGAACCTCCATCATGCCCATTTGGCTGCTCCCCACCCCTGCATTCCCCTGTAAAGGCATGGTGTACCCGCCATGGTTAGAAGAAATCTATAGCTGCTAAAATAAGACCAGGATCTCATGGATGGTACCTCGTCTTTTCCACTTCCCATCCAGGGCTGGGGACTCCTCAGCAAATTTGGCCTTTCTCTGCATCCCACCATGAGCCAGTCTTTCTTATGCCATCCAGGGTGACACCCACATGCCAGATGATTCTAATGATGACCCTGGGTGGGTCAGAGTGGAACTGTGCCCCCTCGTTTCCAGGGGTTAGTGTTTAGAAGGTGGTCACCAGCCTCCAGGCACATCTGGGCCATCACGAACCCCGACCCTTTGAGACAGCAGCCATGTGGGCTGTCTGTGTGTTCCATGTGGGGACTCCAGTCATCGACACAGGAAATTGGAAACAAAGGCCAGCCTGCAGAGGCCGACACACACCACAGGCACCCCTCCTCTCTGCTTCTGGGTGAGTCTTCAGGGACCCACGGGGAGTTCGACCAGAGGATAACCAGAGGTGAAACCACAGCTGGTCATGTTACCTGTAGACAGAACCAGCCTGCCAGGAGTGCGGCTACTGGAAGCAGCGGGTCCCGGCCTGTGGGAACAAAGCTCTCTGCTGCCAGCTTGGGAGCCCGGGAAGAATACATCCAGATCCTGCAGACTCACGTGTCTCTGGAGAAATAGAACTTAGGTTCAAGAGCCCCTGGCCTATTTGTGGAAAGAGGCAGGCCATGTTCTAGCAATGCCTTCATCTTATCTTTTAAAGCAGGGGTCCTCAAACTTTTTAGACAGGGGGCCAGTTCACTGTCCTTCAGATCATTGGAGGACCGGACTCTAGTTTAAAAAACTCATCGCTGCAGGCCCAGGAAGAGTCGGCTGCTAAGCAGGATGGCAGCAGCGGCAAAAACACCTGGCAGGCCGGATAAATGTCCTCAGTGGGCCGCCTGTGGCCCGTGAGCCATAGTTTGAGGACCCCTGTTTTCAAGTATTCCTCCCCTTTAAAAGCTGTGAGGGAGACTGGAGAGGAAGGACTTTGCAGGGTGTTTCTAGTTTCTATGAAAGAATTGTGATGTTATGGAAAGTGTCCGGACTAGGGTTTCAACAGTGAGACTCTAGGGTGCCTTGAACCCACCCAGAGGCAGGCAGGTTTGCTCTCTCACTCACTCACTCACTGCCCCTGTGTCAATGACAACTTAGACCGACTATCGGGCAGGGCGGAACTGTCCCTGTGAGTTTCTGAGACTATAATTCTTCATAGGAGTAGAAATCCCTGTCTTTCTTCCAAGGAGTGGCTGGTGGTTTCAAACTGTGGACCTTGCGGCTTGGAGCTCAGCACGGAACGACGATGTCACTGGGGCTCCTAGAGGCACATCAGAAGACTCAAATTCACTGCCATCGAGTCAAATCGGACTCAGAGGGACGCAGGCCTGGCGATCTGCTTCCATAAGGGTTACTACGGCCAAGAACCCCCTCCCTTCTCATTACCATCAGAGGGGGGAGGGCTGCTGCCTTACAGCCACTCCATCAGACAGAGTAGAACCGCCCCTGGGGGGTTCTGAGACCATAGGCTCTTTATAGGAGCAGAAAGCCTCGTCTATCTTGTCCTCTCCCACCTACCACCACCAAGGTGCAGGTAGTGGTTTTGAACGGCTGACCTTGTAATTAGCAGCCCAACGGGTGTCCCACTACACCACCAGGGCTCTCTCTCTGTCCCAGGGGGGCCACAAAGACTCCGAGTAGATTCAAGGGCATACAACAACATCAACGCCATCTACGTATCGGTATCCCTAGTGGTACAAGTGATTCAGTGCTCCAGTGTGAGGTTCAAGGCTGGCGGTTCAAACCCAGTCAGAGGTGTGATTTGTTTCCAAAAGGTCACAGCATTGAGGAGGCATTGAAGTCATTTTATTCTGCACACACGGGATGGCCAGCGTCAACGGCCAGGGTTGATAGCAGTGGTGGTCAGTCAGAATGGGCTCTCATGACCATCAGGGTTCATATGAGGGGAGCAGTGCCTGTGTCTTTAAGACAACCCAGGCTTCTGACTTCAGCTAAGCAGAGGTCACAGCTGGTCAACAGCAGGCCTTCTTTAAAGAGGCTACGAAAAGTACAACCAAAAATTAAAATCATGCTTTTCATTATTTACAATAACCCAAACAACCTTCCACTAACAATTCCACGTCTAGTTTCAGAAGACACTTTGCACAGGAAAGGCTTATTCTGGTAAGGGCACCACTAGACATCGTTACACCCCACTCCCCCCACCCGAGTCACCCCATGGGGTGGCCAAGCCAGGAAATCTTGCCACATCTTTCTCCCATGAAGTGGCTGATGGGTTTGAAGAGCCGACTTGTTTAGTTGCTGAGTGTCAAGGCCCGATCAGCCTCCTCTTTATAATATAGGCCAAGGGAGAAAGAATCTGGGGAGGTGGGGGGAGCGAGAGTGAGCAGAGGGAAGGAGAGAATGGATTCTGGAGAGCGAACCCCAAGGTCAAGGAGGATCCCGTGTGTGAGGAAACAGGACCAAGAGCCCTCACAGCTGGAGGGGTGGCCCTGAGCAGGGTAAGGATGGCCTGGCCTCCCACGGGGAGAGGAGACAGGACAGAGGGAGGGGAGTTGGTGGCAGGTGAGAGTGGATGGACTCAGGCTGCTTGGCCAGGAGGCAGCCTGTGGGGCCAGCGGAGCAGGGGGGACAGGAGGGTAGGTAGGAGGCTGGGGGGAAGAGGCTGGGATGTGGAACAGTGGCTGAGGGAAGGCAGAGGGGGCCATCAGGTTCAAAGAGTCAGTGTGTCCTCTGGGACCCAAGTCCCACCCTGTTGCCATTGCGCTGAGCCCTGCACATGGCACTGGCCTTGGAGACCAGACTAGAACTGCCTCTAAGGTTTTCCAAAGCTGGACTCTTTATGGAAGCAGCCTGCCACATCTTCCTCCCATGAAGCAGCTTGTGGCTTTGAACCTCCAACCTGTCAATTAGCAGCTGAGCATTTAACCATTGCGATACCAGGACTTTTGAAAACCCTATGGAACCAATACAAGGAACCCTGGGGCACAGCTGGGTAAGCATGGATTGCTAACCACAAAGGCATTGGTTCAAATCTACTCCTAGGGAGAGAGAGGAGGTTCATGATTTACAGTTTCATAAACCCCCTATATAAGTCAGAATTGACTCGATAGTGGTCCATTGTTTTTTGGTTTGGTGTGGAAGCACTCTACTCTGTCATATGGGTTTGCTATGAATCAGAATTGATTTGATGGCACCCCCAGCAATAAGAACAATTAAAACTGTCTGACGTTGTGCTCCAATATGGAGGAGTGGTGGCAGTTTTGCGGAATTTTCACCTTCCACGTGACGCATGGGTTTGAGTCCCAGGCAATGAATCTGATACATATCCTGATGCGGAACATATTTCAGCAGAGCTCCCAGATTAAGACAGTTGGAAGAAGGGCTGAGCCCCGGTGGCATAGTGGTTGTGTGCGGGATTGCGGCCCACTGGGTTGGTGGTTCAAATCCAGCAGCAGCTCTCCAGGAGCAAGGCTGGGCCTCCCACTCCCACCAGGGGAAGTGATGCCCCCCCACACAAAAAATTAAAAAAAAAAAAGACAGTCAGAAGAAAGGCCTGGAGATATACTTCCAAAGCCAGTCAGTGGATCAGCCATTGCAGGAGAGTAGGGGCCAAGTCCACAGCAATTAAGAATAACAACATTACTTAAACAAAGTCCAATTTGCATCTTGTTTCTCATGGTTGAACTTCATAGACTTGAACACTGGCTTTTTTTTTAGTATTATTTATTTGACTTTTTCTTATTAATTGGGATGCAATACATATATCAAATTATTCCATTATTTGGTCACATTATTTATTTAACTTTTCAGTGCAAATCGGATAAGGCCTTACAGAGGCAACCGGTTTTCCATTCAACAAGTTGGACACAGTCTGTCATTGGCTGCAATCCTCACAATGTAACATGACTCATCCAGCTTCCTCCCCATGCTTCTTGCTTCCATACCTTCCTGCCTTTTGAACTTTGCCCTTGGATAAATGCTGCCCTTTGGGTCTCAAGTGGTTGATCATCCTAAGGCGTGTTTATCTATTTCCTCTAGTGTTCTGATTACCCAAGAAGACTTGCCTACTGTTTTGGCTGAAAAGAGAACCATGAGCGTGCATTCAGTTCCTGACTTAAAGGGTGACAAAGGGCCAGAGTCTCAAAGGTCCCACCAGGCTCTCTTCAACCAGTCATCCTCATCTTACAATTCTGAGTTTTATGCCACATTTTTCTCTTGGAATGTGATCCCTTCTGAGCATTTGGTAGCTGGGCACCATCTAGCTCTTCGGGTCTCAGGGCTATGGACACGGATGTTTGTGTAGTCCATTTGTCAATTGGACTAGTCCTTTCCATGTGGCTTTGCTTCTCTTTACCCTCCTTTCCTAAGGTGTGTAGCCACAAACAGTCGACAGCTTAGCTGGTCCCACACAAGCTGTTAAGACTCTCGTCCTTACGCACCTAAATGGGAGGCACAACGTTATCGTGGTGGACTATCTTATGCCAACTGATCAGGGCTTCTCCTGGGACTAAGGTCCTGAGCTCCCAGGCCCAGCAACTTTTTATATTTAAGAAGTTTTCGTAATTTCGCACCATGTGCTCTACCACATCCACAGATATGTTTGCAGCCCAAGTAAGTCCACATGTAGAAGTAACCTCTGTCAAACCTGTATATATTGGTGGGTTTTTAATGACATTTCTGACATAAAGCGCACTGGATAGTGCATGCCCTCAGCCTGGCTGTCTGCTACTAGGCAGGGTGAGGCTCTGCGAGAGTTTCTTCAACTCCTCTCCACCCCCAGCTCCTTCTCTTGTCAAATGAGGCTGACCCGCCCTATTCCTTGTAGGGCTATTGTGAGCCGTGAATGAGATAAAGCAGGTCAAAGTGCTCTGGGGCCTTTAAAACATTACCCAAATGTTAAGGATTTGTGTTAAGGGAAAGCTGGGGAATTTCCCTGGCAGGGAAGGGAAGCAATGGACGGGCCTTACCTGTTTCGCCAGTAAGAAAGGTTTGGGATCCATTAATGTTCAGGGAGCCAGGAGAGAGGGGAGAGTTGTGTAATAAGAAAGCTGCATGCGTCAACATCGTTATTAGACAATTAACCCAAGGTTTAGCCATAAGGAATTGTGACTGGTTTTAAATAAACATATCTAAGTGGGCATTGCTCCAGCCCCAGCAGTCCGTCAGTCACGTTGGCAGACAAAACACTTATTTCCCATCCTTCAAGAAGTTTTGAGTTTCGTTTTTTTGTTGTTGTTGTTGGTTTTTTTTTCTTTAGACTCCTCTTTTGGAATTGTTCCTAGAGCCTCTGGCACATTCTTTTGAACATCTCTGAGGGTGTCACATTTTTTTGTCCTTTGTGAAAATTCCCGATTCTTTGGTAAACACCCCAGAGTTATTTGGCAGAAATGGTAACTAAGCTTCGTAATGTCACTTTCTGGAGAGCCCTGGCGGGGCAAGGGTTATAAAGCCGAGTGCTTTATAAGGTCGGCAGTACAAACCCACCAGCCCTGACTCGCTCCTCGGGGCATAAAGATGTGGCAGTCTGCTCCCCAGAGAGATTCACAACGTTGGAAGCCAGATGAAGCAGCAGCTCTAGCTCTTCCTCCAGGATGGAGACGAGTGGGGCTGGGGTAGCCTCCAGGCCAGCAGGTTGAAGTCCCCTGGGCTTTTTGGGCTTTCTGGTCCCATAAAGAGTGACATCTTGGAAAGCCTCAGGGGTGGGGGGTGGGTCTACCTTGCCCCATCGGGTCGGCATGAGTCAGAATGGACTCCATGTCAGTGAGGGTTTTTTCCTTTCGTGTTTTCGAATCACACCTTTCGTTATCTCACAAGACTTTTGCCACTAGAACTTTGAGCTCCCAGAGAACACTATACTCATAGAAAATTATATTTTATGGGCCGCACCCTCACTGTGCCTCCAAATGTCTGCTTTGCATATGAATTACATGTCGGCCAGCAGTCACACAAACCCGTACCAAACTTGCTGCCAGCGTCAATGCTGACTTGGAGAGACCCCCTGTGGGTTTCTATAACTGTTCATAGTGGGGAAAGCCCCATACAGATCTTTCCGCTGAATCAGCATCGGAGTCTTGGGGCAAGGTGCATCTGCTGTTGGGTTGCTGCCCAGTGGGCTCCAGCTTCTATCAGTCTGATGTGCAGCAGGACGAAACACTGCCTGATCTGGTCGGTGCCAGCTTCACCATTGTTGCTACGATGCTACAGTAGCTGTGGCCACTGTGCCAGTCTGTCCTATTGAGGCTTGCCATGCTCCCCACCCCCCACCCCCAGCTTCTACTTCCTCAAGCTGGACAACTTTCCCCAGGGCCTTGTCCCTCCTGATGACACATCCGAAGGACATGAGAAGAAGCTTCTGCAGCCTTGTTTCTTTTTTGTTTGTTTGTTATTTTGGCATCACTGCCCTCTGGTGGTGCAAGGAGGAGGCCCAGCTTTTGCTCCTGTGGAGTTGCTGCTGGATTTGAACCTCCATCCCAGTGGGCCGCAGTCCCGCGCACAACCACTACGTCACCGGGGCTCAGCCCTCGCAGCCTCATTACTAAGGAGCATTCCGGCTGTACTTCCTCCAAGCGAGTTTTGTCTGTCCTTCTGGCAGGCCCAAGCCCAGTGCCATCCACCCAGTTCCCATTCAGCGGCCCTGCAGTGCCGCCCATGGTTTCTGAGGCTGTCATCTCTACAGAAGCAGACCACGCCCATCTTTTCCCACAGAGAGGCTGGAAACCCTCCCGAGGAGTAGTCCCACCATCTCCAGAGAGGGTCTTATGAGTAGGATCAACTCTGAACGGCATTGTTTAGACCTAGGTACCCACAAAGCCCTCCCTCTCCGCCTCCCCTCGTCACCCCATCCTCTGGCAACCACTGACCGACTTTCATTCCCTATGGATTTGCCTGTTCAGGGTATTCTGTGGAAATGGAATCATTTAGCAAGTGGCCTTTGGGGCCTGGTGTTTCTCACTTAGCATCGTGTTTCCAAGGTTTGTCTCCCTGGTGGCACGCGTCAGCACTTCAGTCCTTTTTTATAGGTGAATAAAATTCCATTGCATCCCCACCCCCGAAGTGGTGCAAACAGTTAGAGGCCTAGTTGTGAGGTGAAAGGTTGGTGGTTATAAGTTGGAGCGCACCCAGAGGTGCCTTGGAAGCCCAGCCTGGCCATCTGCTTCTGGAGGTGATGGATGACCTTGAGAACCCACCAGAGGGCAGTTCTACTCCGACCACGTGGGGCCCGCCATGAGCCAGAGCTCACTCGACAGCCACTAACATTGTGTCTTTCACCACATTTTGTTTATCTGCTGATTATTAGTTGATAACTTGGGTCATAAACATTTGGGGGTTATTGTGAATAATGTGTGCCCATTCAAGCACAAAGTTTTGTTTGAACAAAATTTTTGGGGGGTACACCTGGGAGGGGGGGAGAGGTACTAGATCACATGGTCATTCTGTAACTTTTGGAAGGAAACACCAGCCCCCTAGCTTACAATTTCTTACCCTTTCCAAGGTGTCTTGATCCCTGGCTAGTTTCAGAGGCAATTAGAGATGCACTCCCATTCTATCTTAGTGACCTGCTGCTGCTATAAGAAAAAAATTCAGACAGGCTAGGCTCGAAAAGGTCTCTTTTCCAAAAACACTAATTAGCATGGGCAGGCTCAAAGGGAGTTAGGCTTGTTCCGAGCCAAGGTTACCGGCAGGGCTTTCAACGGCTTTCTCTGCTGCTCTGCATGCCGCGACATGAACCGGCTGGGCAGGAATACATACCCTCCTGCCTTCTAGACATCGTTGCTTCTCCATTATGTTGCACACGCTTTTGGAAGGGCGGGAGGGAGGAAGAAAGATGTTAACTCCCTAAGTGTAGGCTTCCCCTCCGGTCTTTGCAATAGACTTGGGATCAGCACCTGGCTTTCAAGCAGGCACTAAGCTTGGGGCAGGTGCGACGCCCTGACCTGGGCGGAAGTTAGTCTTTCCTGGCCGGAGCTCTTGGGATGGGGAAAGATCCTCGTTCAGGGCAGACCTTACATGTTGCGGGACAATGCCGCCCGGGGATTCTGAGTCCCATCAGCTCTGATACCTCAGTGTGTCTGCCCTACTTTGTATATTGTAGACTCCCCACCCGTGGGCTTGGCTGGACAGAGATAACTCGACGGCTGCATTGTTGACTGAAGCTACCTGTCTGAGTCACGGATTGCTCAGTCATTAACCCAACTTGTAACCGTAACTGATTAGCACCGACTCTTACATTGAAGCCTGCCCAGGAGCCGTTCTCAATGTGGATTCCTGGTTGGGATTCCCTAACACCAGGGAGCAGGTGCACTGCACTGAAAGATTAAAACGGCCCTTTCCACTTGATATTGAATACAGAGAATCCAGCCATTGGCTCCTGGAGGCCTTGCTCCCTGTCTCCCCCCGCCCCGCCCCCCCCAGCGATCACTCGTCGGCCCTCTGGGCACTCCTGAATGTGCTGTTCAAGCAGAAAAGTCCCCTGGCCGGTCACATCCTCTGCCATCCGGTAGGAAACCTGTAATGTGCCTGTTCCCGTCTTTGTAGGGAGGGGTGTACTTCGCAGTGTCCGTTTCGGGATTTTCGCCGTGAGGTCAGCTACCCGGCCCGGATCTCAGCTCTGCCGAGCAACCGTGCAGGCATTACGCAGCTCGAGCGGGAATCCATGCGGGGAGATGTTAAGAAGCCCTCCCAGCACATCTCAAATTAGTATCAGCTCTCGGTCCCCAAAAACTCCTCGCAAGGGCTTGGAGGCTTGAGGATCTTTGCTTGAGTCCAGAGCCCCGCTTTAGGAAAATGCACCCCTAAAACTTCCAGGCTCCCGCCCGCTGTTTGAATGACTTTTGGCCCAATGGCTTTGAAATAAGGCGCGCGAACGGCGACAGCAGAAGGCGGGCACCAAGCCCGAGGGAAAGGGCGGCGGGAGGGGCGGAGGGAGCCCAAAGGGCAGTGTCTGGGACTGGGCTGCCGGCCGCCGCCGAGCTCCAGGGAGCGGCCCTTCTGCCCATAAATAGGCGCGGTTAATTAAAAGGAAACAGAAAGCCGGACTCGGCCGGCGCCTGCCCCGCCCCCTGCGCCCCGCCCCGCCCCGCAGCACGTGACCGCGGCTCCGGGCCTCCTCGCGCGGGCCCGGGGCGGAGGCGGGCACGCGAGCGAGCCAGCGAGCAGGCGAGCGAGCGCGTGAGTCGACCGGCCGGGCCCGGCGGCGGCTTGCGTGCGCGCCCCCCGGGAGGCGGCGCGCGCGCGCACGCGGCCGGGGGCCACCGCCCCTCTCGGGCCCGCCCTCTTTCCCTCCCTCCCCCGGCTCTCCCGGCCCGCCCTGGCCGGCTAGCCCCGCGAGTCAGTTCGCTCGTTCCCTCCCTCCCCGGGCGCGCTCAGGCCGCCGCAGCGCTCCCCGCCCTCGAGCCGCGGAGCCGGAGCCGCCCGCCGCCCGCGGAGGAGGTGGAGGGAGCCGGAGGGGCCCGCCGAGGCGGCGGCGGCGGCAAGATGGCGGACTTCCTGCCGTCGCGGTCCGTGCTGTCCGTGTGCTTCCCCGGCTGCGTGCTGACGAGCGGCGAGGCCGAGCAGCAGCGCAAGTCCAAGGAGATCGACAAATGCCTGTCGCGGGAGAAGACCTACGTGAAGCGGCTGGTGAAGATCCTGCTGCTGGGCGCGGGCGAGAGCGGCAAGTCCACCTTCCTGAAGCAGATGCGGATCATCCACGGGCAGGACTTCGACCAGCGCGCGCGCGAGGAGTTCCGCCCCACCATCCACAGCAACGTGATCAAAGGTGCCGGGCCGGGCGCGACGGGCCCGGGACGGGGACGGGGACGGGAACCGGGCGCCGGGGCGGACGGGCACCGCCCTCGCACGGGGCCGACGGGGAGAGAAGGGGGCGCGCCCGCCCCCCGAGGGCAGGGCCCGCGCGAGGGGCGCCCCGCTTCCCCCGCGGGGGTCACGGTCAGCCCCCCCCCCGACCCCTCTGCTAGCCTCGGCCCCCTCGGAGCGGGAAGTAGGAAGAGCCGGGCGCGTGGGGTGCGGGGTGACCGCCCCTCCCGCCCCGACGAGGCTGCGGACGCGGGGAGTCGACGGGGCCCGGGTGGCAGACCCCCACGTGCCCTGCCGCTCGCTGCCCCCCGGGAGGGGGGGTGACCCCGGGTCGCCCCCACTGCCCGCCGGGCAGGCCGATCGCAAGCTAGAGAGTTGTGGAACCGTGGGCAAATCAGGAAACTTCCCCCCCACGCCACCCCCCTGCAGACTTGTCAAGGGCGAAGGGTGACAGCGTCGGGGCTTCTTTGAGAAGGAAAGCGTATCACTTCCACGCCGCTGGCCCCGGGAAAGAGTCGACCCAGACAGTTACTCCCCAAAATGAACGTGTGTGTGTGTGTGTGTGTGTGTGTGTGTGTGTTCGCCGCCTTGTCACGCTCAGGCAGGATGTTTGCCCGTCATCTTCGCGCGGCACGGTCAGGCCCCCTTTTGGCTAAAGACTGGGGGACACTTCTTCTACTTAATTGTCCTCATGTGATCGCAGCCTGAGCGTGCGGCGAAGCCCATTCAGGTTGAGTCAGTGAATGGAGTTTGACCCCGTAGCCCAGCTGCTGTGTGCGCTGGTTGTTGTTAATTAAAAAGTTGTCCGTCTTCAAGTGAGAAAGAAGACACATAAGTTTCATTCTTTGGCCTTTCAAAGAACTTCAGTGGATAGTTTTCATTTTGTAACCTGAAAGAAAGATACATTGGTATTCCTCATGCTCAGTATCAGATCTTCCCTACCCCCCCCCCACCTCCGCACCCTCCCTGACCCCACCCCCCACCAGGACTGAGGAAAACTGCCCTCCTGAATTTTGAGAATCACTGTAGAAAGCCTCATCTTTCTCTCATGTGCGGGTTGGTCGTTTTGAACGACTGACCTTGAGGTTTGCTGCGGATTTCACATCTTTCCAAACTGTTTGGTAGTGGTTGTTTAAATGGGATTTTTGTTCAGGAAGTACTTAAGGAACTCTTTGGCCTTACTCTTCCGTGCCCCCCCCCCCCCCCCCCCCTCTTTTCCAGGATTGGGTAGAGGGAACCTGCCCAGGGAGGGAGGCCATGTGGGTTAGGAACCAGGGGAAAGGCTTGTCCTGAGGCCTACAGGACTGGTCAGCTCTTAGCTGGGGTACCTCCCCAGGTAAAGTCGTGAGAAATCGTTGTACATAGTCTGCCTGAATGGTTAGCACGAAACCTAGTAAAGGAGACCTGTAAGGCTTCGGGTACAGCCCTACCGGCCTCTCACTGAAGGTGTGTGCCCTGCTGCAGCGCAACTTAAAAAACTGGCTCAGTGAAGAGAGTCCACTTTCTGACTGATTGTGTCGACCAGGCAAACAGCTGGATCTTAATGCAGCTGCTCCCTACATGTGACCTGTTGTGAGCTTTGATTATCACACGATGAAGGCATTAGACATCGTGTGTGTGTGTGTGTGTGTGCGCGCTTGATCCCCCAAATGACCCCAAAGCAGTTTTTCACTTATCCAGACAAGTGACTTCTTAAGAGGCACCCGACTGCAGGTGCAAACATTTTAGTGACAGGAAAACTGGGTTTGAATTAGGCTCTCTGAGAAGAAGCGCCTGTTTTTATTTTTGCAGTTGGTCTTCCTCCCTTGGGGCCCCTCAGAGAGGTCATCCCGTAACTCAGACTGGTTGGGCCCTTGAGCAGGTTTTAAGGGAGCTCTAGAAGCCCCCGTGTTGGGGTTAGGCAGGGTGCTGAGGAACAGAGCAAGCAGCAGCATTTAGTCCATCTGTAGACAGTCTAGCGGATCCCTCCAGGAGCCTGGACTGCGACTGCTCGGCAGCACACTTCCTTAGATGGTCCTGCGTCTTTCCAGAAGCTATAGGACATGTTCAGCTCTTCTAGAAAGAGCAAGGGTGTTCAAGGCCAAACGCTGGCTCTTCAAGGCTCTGGTTTTACAAGAATGCGCAGTTTCTTTTTCTTTTTTCTTTTCTTTTTTGTGGCATCACTGCCTGGTGGGAGTAGGAGGCCGAGCCTTCCTCCTGGAGAGCTGCTGCTGGATTTGAACCCTCAACCCTATGGGCCGCAGTCCTGCACACAACCACTCTGCCACCAGGGCTCGGCCCATGAGTGAGCAGTTTCTAGAGGTGTTTTTTGATTTTGGTTTTGGTGGTGGTGGGGATGATGTTGGACTCTGTTTTGGGAGTCGTTAAGTCCAAGAAATAAATAATGGTACTTTTTAAGAACTAAAAGAGGTGAGAATGACTAATGTCTTTTCATGTCCCTCCACCCCCACCCCCTATGTCTTCTCTCCCACAGGGATGAGGGTCCTGGTAGATGCTCGAGAGAAGCTTCATATTCCCTGGGGTGATCATTCAAACCAGTTCCACGGAGACAAGATGATGGCCTTTGACACCCGCTCACCCATGGTGGCCCAGGGCATGGTGGAGACAAGGGTGTTTTTGGAATACCTCCCTGCCATCCGAGCGCTTTGGGCAGATAGTGGCATACAGAATGCATATGACCGGCGCCGAGAATTCCAGCTGGTAAGAGACTGAAGCCTTTAAAATACTGTGACTTGATTTTAATGATTAATGGCATTTAGTCATCCTTGTTTTTAGCCCATTTTTTCCTGTGGCTTCCAAGGTACATGGTGTTCAGAATTGTGGCCTCAGAAATTTTGGGTTGCCATACTGTAAGTCTCTGGGGTTAGAGAACAAACTTGGATCAGCTGTGGAAACTCCCTAGCCACCCTAATATTAGTCTGCCCTCGTGTGGAAACAGACCATCCCTGCTGGCGCACAGCTTCTTCAGCCCCTTCTTCTACTGCACCTGCCACTTTTAGACCATTGACCGGACTTCCCATCTTTTCTTGCACTAAAAGCAAATCTTCTGCCACCAAGATGTTCTAGCTCAGAGCCAGCCCTCAGGCACACAGTAGAAGTCCCTGTAGGGTTCCCCAGACTACATTTCTATGCCACCCATGTCTCCCGTGGAGCAGCAGGTGGGTTCAAATCACCAGCCTGTGTGTGAGCAGCCAAGCACTTTGAGCCCTGCCCCACCAGGGCTTCTTCTAGCACTAAGCCACTCCAATCCAACCCCACGGCCATGGGTGGAATTCAATTCAGACTGAGTGTGGGACAGAGTCGAGCTCCCTTGTGGGTGTGTGGGGCTGTCACTCTCCACAGGGGCAGGAAGCCTCGTCACTGATGGGTTCTGACAGTGGGGTTAGCAGCCCAGCGCCTAACCTGCTACCTCAGCAGGGACTCCTTTCTGAAGTAAGAGCAATGCGCCTGGCCGCTGTGACAGCCAATTGGGACATCCCCACACTAGGGCATGGGCTGTTCATCACCCACAGCCGCTCTGTGTGTGAGGGAGGGCTTCAAAAAGTTCTTGGGAAAGTTGAAAGCTAATGGCCTTTGGTTTTTCTTTTTTGAAGCCCTTTTGTTTATAAACGTTTTCCTAAGCAATATGGTGACTACTACGGATTTTGTGAAGCTGTTCTATTTATTTATTTTTTGGGGGGCATCACTGCTCTCTGGTGGTGGGAGTAGGAGGCCCAGCCCCACTGCTGGAATTGAACCTCCATCCCAGTGGGCTGCAGTCCCACGCACAACCACTACGCCACCGGGGCTCAGCCCCGGAGCTGTTCTATTTAATTGGTCCTTTTTTCCACTTTGGAAGTTAGGATTCTCGGTATTTTCTCCTAATTCACTTTTAAAAATTATTTTTCAAGAGTCATTTTCTCCCAATTATAATGACTGTATTAACCCTTCTAAAAAGAATCCTTAGCAAATATTTAGTCACTAGTCTAGTTGTTCAAATGTGTCAGAAGAGACTCAAAAAACCACCCAGTTTGGTTATCTTCTAATTCTGTTGTGCCATGAACATTTGAAGCCTTTGAATAGTAATCAGGGGTACGTGTTTTATTGGACAGCTTGGTGTGGTATAAAGGGGGATTGACATTTGTAATCAGGCTTAGCAGTAAATGTGGTTTTTATGATTCTACATTTCGCTTTCTTGTTTTAGACTCTTAACCACACAGCATAGAGTGTTCCATTGTTGAAAGCAAAATAATTTCTTTTACATTTAGTTATCCCTCCCAGCGGTGAACAAGATTGCCCATTAATACTTGTGAAGCAGTTAGGCAGCATTGAAGAGTAGGTAGACAAAAGAGGGTCTGATCGAGGTTAAAAAGAGAAAAATAATAATAAAGAGGTTTTGAGTCAAGTGATTTTTTGTTTCCTTATGAAAGCTTGGGTTGAATTGGGGGTTTTGTTTATCAAAGACCTTGAAAAATCAGGTGATCGAGGCTCATCCAGGTTGGAGGTAATTCAGATCTCAAATGTCTTAACTGCTCAAGATCAAGCGACAGTGAAAAGTAAGAGTGCTTAAAAAATTACCTGCTGACGTCACCCACACTACAGTGATCCACGTTCGTGGGTGTGGGTAGGGAGTGGGCTACAGCCGGCACATCTGAGAAAATCGTCACCATCGCTTTATTAAACATCAGCATCTTCATCCTGATTTTCTTTGAATGACGACTCTTGTTGCACTTCGTTGTTTGTTGTCTTATCTTCCTCTCCTCCATGGGTCTAGTCTCTTCATCCTTCCATTTCTGGAAGGCAGGGACTGCCTTGCACTGCTGGTAAATGGAGGCAGTAGCACCAGGGTATGTGGGGAATGAGGAGTTTAATGTACAAGTGATCTCCATCCACTTCCTACGCTTCTCCTGATCTTTGGCCGTGCGTCCGGAGCAAGTGCACATACTGGCGGAATGAGTAAACGGACTGCTGCAGCCCACCAAGTGCTAGGGGGTGGGAGGGCCGGGATGGGCAGTGCCACATTTGTCTGGAATTTATTTCATGGAAGTTGGGTTGCACTGGACGCTCTCAAATTTTGAATCTCACAGTCCAGTGTCATGTCACAAGGTTCAGAAAACCATCCTCAGCAGTGCTTTCTCACGAAGAAGCAGTAGGTCAAACCACACAGGATGAGAACCTGCCTGGCTCTTAACAGAGGAGGGAAAGGATTGCACGCACACGCACACACACACACACACACACACACACACACACACACAGTAGGGACCCGAGTCAGAGGGCACCGAACAAGATCTAGATACTAAACTGTCAGTGGGTGCGTTTGTCCTGAGTGTATCCTCAGTGTGATTAACTACACCTGGTGCATCTACTAGGTGCTAAGAGAATTTGTTGAATCAAAAGGCACCTTTTGGGTGCCTAGGGTAGTGTTGTTGGGCATTGGGGGCACACAGAACTTGTTTAAAATCTCTCTCAGAGTCACCTTCCGTTCTCCCCAGCCCCAGCCTCCGTACTCTCTTCTGTAGGTGACCATCCGAGCACCTCAGCACGGGTCTGCTCAGAAACCATTGCCCATTTCTCATTGGTTTCCAGCCAGATGTGAGCTTCTAGCCCAGCTACCCTACCCACCATTTCAGTAGGGAGCCTCCAGGAGGTCGATCGTTCAGCCTTTCACTTTCTACATAATTGAATTTTCTGCTACCAGGTGGAAGATCCCAGTCCCTCTCTGAGACCCATTCTGACCCCATGTGCCCGTTGAAGCTGTGCCCTTCTCCAGAGCAGGGGTAGCCAGGTTTTGATGTGATTGAATGTTGCCCCTGGGCCCCTTGCATATGAGGGTTCACGTGGGGCGGGGAGGCGTGAACCTGTACAAGCCAGCTTCCAGCCTCTGTCGCCTTCGGAGTCGGGGCTGTGCCTCAGTGAGCTGTGGTTTCCACCCCCTCACAGGTGGATTGGGCTCGCTGTGCCTGCACGCTGCGGAGTGTTTGCTGTCTGACCTTCATCCTAGCCACTGGCTTGGGGCAGCTGGCGTTTGGGCAGGCCTCATCCATCCCCTTGGAACCTCTTGGGGTATGCCCGGTCTCCCTTTTGTCCCGCATGCCCTAGCTTAGGCCCTAGCACTTATTTGCCTGCACAATCCCCACCCCGCCCCCCAAGCCCTGTGGTTCTTTGAAAAAAGAGATTTTCTGCGAGGTGGAGAGTTCTTGTGTTGGGCTGTCCTAGTTCTCTTTGCTATGATATCAAATCATGGCTAGAAACAGGAAACGTCAGGGAAAATGGGAAGAGTTGACAAAGAAAGTACCTAAAACTGCCCTTTTTGTTTCTGTGAGTGATTGCTTATTAGGTTTATTCCTGCATATTAAAGTGCGGGACTGCACGACTGCCCCTGATGGATGGATGCCGTGCAGGTGAAGGGCCGCCCCTCTCTCGTCTTGCCGGCTCGGGCTCTGGGTTCTCGACCACACCGCTTGGGTGTGGGTGTGCAGACCACTGTGTGAACACTACCTTTGGGAACAAATGTGCTTTCTCTTCCCAGGCCCCAAAGGCAAACATGTCCTTGTCTGGTTAGTTCTTCTGGGCGTAAGCAAAATAGCTTTTACTGCAGACAAAGAGAAACAAGCTGGTTATAGTTGAGG